>CATIWR010660893.1:0-40486 GCA_949677035.1 Omphalea diandra | reverse complement strand
TACTCACCTTTGATGTGACCAACTTTATGGTAGGTTTAGTTCTCTCTCAAGGCTTCCTTAAAGTGTTGAGATCCTAACATTTGATACATACATGGTTATAAGTATGTCAAAATGATTATGAATGCTTGGTATGCAACTATGGCATGATCCATGCAAGTGGACCTAGTGTTTATGCATATTTTCCTTATATGGCATCCTGAGCTTGCTACACTCTCACAATAATAACTCTAGATATACTTATCTAAATGACTTGATTGTTTTTTCAAATAAACTAAACACATAATGATATAACATATTTAAATTTTAGGTCAATATAAGCCACATAGAAAATGTGGTGAATTTTTGAATTTTGTCTTATTTTAATGTCATCTCAATCTGAGTAGGTCTTACATTCTTGGGTATATCTCAAATTATACAAATCCAATTGCAAAAATGATTAACCAAATGTTACAAAACATATAAAGAAACATTTTTCATATTTTACTCATTTTCTAATTCAGTTTATAAAGTTACCAAAACAAATGATCAATATCAGGGTAAGTAGGTTTTCAACATGTTGACAATTTGTCATAATAAAGGGGCAATATCTCAATAACCATGTTAAATTTAGCAAAAATATTTTACAGATATGTTTATTAGACATAAATATATAACTCTTAAGTTTTTCTTATCATCAAATTCAGAATCTATGGCCATCAAATTCTTGGAAAATAGAATTGTAAGACTGATGAGGTTCATCAGTTTCAAGGACACTCACAATCAATGAGCCATATTTCTTTCCACACATCAAATTAAGCAAAACTGCTTTACATGTATTTAGAGAGGATATAACCATACAAATTTCATGTTTTGCACTTATTTAAATCAGAACATGAGGTCATCAAAATATAAGAAAACATAAAGACTGAGATGATTTTGGTTGGTTGTGAACTAGACCTGATGAAGGAGCCATATCTCCTCATACACACCAAATTAAGCAAAACTATTTTATAGGAATCTATATGGGACATAAGGCTACAACTTTTATATTTTACACTTTCCCTAATTTCTTTTCTATGGTTATGAATTCATGGGTACAACAACTGTTCTAATAATAAAACTAACACAATCATCTCCATTTCTCTTGAATTCCAACTTCCATACATGAGCTCTACATCAAATACCCCATAATTCTTATTAACCATGCATGATTAACATGTCATGAGGGAGTAATTTCATGTAGGAAGAAGATAAATTAATTTACCTATTTTCCAGAACTAAAAAAGCTTAGGAATCCTTCCTAGGCAGCTCACTCTTCTCATTTTCTTTCTTCTTCTTCCTTTCTTGCTTTCTTCCTTAGCTCTCTTTTTCTTCTGTTGCACCTTATGTTTAACCTTTCTATTCTGATCCTAAATAGTGAAAAATTCTATTCTGATCCTAAATAGTGAAAAATTCTACTCACAAACCTATTGTAATAAGACAAAATCATGGTGTTTCACTTCCATAGTTGGAAGTTCACTTTTCCTCTTTTAATCCCTCTTTTTCACTTCTTCATCACCTCTATCCATCTCATAATCCCCATATGCTCCTTATACTTTTAAATAAGCTCTAAAACACAATTATTTATGATGCTATAACATGCACACAACATAAGATAATTTGCCATGCAATTATATAAACATTACATATATGTTCAGGTATCCTAAATGTAATGGTGCAAGTGTCATCGTCGTGCTTGTTCAATTCACATATTTAAATGATCATTTATCTATTTTCATATGTTTATATGAGATTGCAAATCATTTATGCAATGAATATGTTCATGTAAGAATGCCAATGAATGTGGATAGGGATGTTACACTGTATATCCATCTGTCAAGGCTGTATAGCCTTTCTATTCAAAGGGGACCAGTTCCAAAATGTTTCGTAGACTAGGGTTTTAGGGTAGGTTGCACAACCCTATACATGGTTGTACAACCTTAATTAATGGGCTCTATAACCCATTAACCTTTTAAGGCTTAGTCTTGGGTTTGGTCTTAGGCTTCTTCTAGGTATACTAAAGTTTTTCATCTTTTTCTTTCACAGTTGCTTTTGCATTCTAGGGAACAAATTCAATGATTTTCATCATTGGGCTTTGTATCTAGAGGTCTAAAATCTGATGTTTACAATTTGCCCTTGCTTTTATGGGGCTTGAAAAATAATATTTGAGAAATGATTATTTAAACAAGTCTCAGTAAAATAAGTAAAGAATGTAGACATTAGTAAGGATACCCAAGGATATAAGTCTTTTGTAGCTCCTTGAGCAAGTACTAAAGTGGTTTTAGCAGGTACTATGTGTTTTAGGAGTTCTTCAATAACTCTTAAATAGGCAGGGTAGATAGGAGTGAAGAACTCATTCATAGAGAAGAGTGGGTTCAAGCATATAAAATATCAAATGGCAAGAACAAGAGAGTCATGACAATTCTTCTAAGCTCACTCTCAAGAGAAGAGATTAGAAGAGTACAACATTGCCAAACAGCCATAGGATTAAAGAACTATCATGAAGGCACCACCTTGGTGACATCCAGCTAACTAGAAATGTATGTGATGGAGTGGGAGTTATTCATGATGAAGGAGGATAGGAGCATCACCGACATGACCAATAGAGTCCTAACAATTGTCACCAACATGAAGAAGTTTGGTAGGATTCTCATAAATCATGAAGTAAACTCTAAAATTTTAAAGTCTTTACCTTTTGAAAAGTTTGGTGCTAGAGTGTGCAGTATCCAAGAATCCAATCCGAAAATATGAAAGGTGCCAACATATGTCTTCATAGGAAAACTCTTAACTCATGAGTTAGCCTTAAAAAAAGATGAAGAGATGAAGAAAATGAGGGGCCAAGGAGAAAATCTAAAAAACATGAAAAGAAAACCTTAGCACTTAAGTCCACTTCTAAGGAGAAGGAAGTGGACGTTAGTTCAAGTGAAGTAGAAAGTGATAAGGAGGAAAAGGAATTAGCAATGCTCTCTAGAAGAACCAAAGAGCTCATTGGAAGAAGCAAAGAAAGAAGGAACTTTAAAAAGATAACTCCTAATCTTAGAGAGAGATCAAATGAAGTCACTTATTATGAGTATGGCAAGCAAGGCCACATCAAGTATGATGTCCAAGCTAAAGAAGAAGAAGAAAGGGGACAAAGAGAAGAGAAAAAGCTTTAAGGCCACTTAGGATGATAGCTCAAGTGAAGATAAAGAGGATTAAAAGATTGCCAACATATGCTTCATGGCTCAAAAAGACTCTCCTAATGAGGTAAGCACTTTATCTCATTCTCATTCAGATTATGATAACCTAGATGATATAGATGAAAAGCTTTTAGAAGCTCTCACTATGAGATGTGACAAGTATAAGTCACCAATGAAATCTTAAAAGAGAAAAATGCTCAAAATTAGAAGAAGATTGTAAATCCATTAATGATCTTGTAAGTGAATTGAGGACTTCAAATGAAAAACTCAAAAAAACAATGGAAAATCTTTGCAAATCATCTTTATCATTAGCTTCATTGAGAAAAGAGAATGACTCCCTAAAAGGAGAAGCCATTAAGCTTAGAAACTCTATCTCTAAATTTCATAAGGGCAAGGAAGTCTTGGATACCCTATTAGTATCACAAAGGCCACTCTTAATTAGACCTAGTTTAGACTTCATTGAAGCCTTCTCATCCACACCATCACCTACTACATTCATTAAAGCATTAAAACCTCAAACCTCAAGTGTTAAGGTCATGAGGAAGAAAAGTGTTCTAAGCACTAAATTCCCAATGCCTAAAGGCAAAGGGAAAACACAAAATGACTCAAGGCCTACTTCAATAAAGGCCAATCATGCATATATGTATAACAAAAAGCATGCTCACACACACAAACATAAACAATTCTCTGCTACTACTTATCACTCATGCACTAGCATGCACTTACATAACCAAAGTATGAGAAGGCCTCCTACTTATACTAAGTTTGTGCATAGGAGAAAGACTCATAAGTTTAAACTACAATATCATTATTGCATGAAGTATGAGTACATTAATATTCATTGTTATATTAGGTAGGCATACTTCAAATTAGAGGACCCTTCAACTCCTAACCTTCTAGGACCCAAATATGCTTGGGTACATAAGAAAAGATTATTTTCTTATATTGTGTAGGGATTTGTGGTAGCCACCAATAAATCAAGCAATTGGCATAAGGATAGTAGAGGCTCTAAGCATATGACGGGCATTAAGAAGCTATTCATGGCATTAAAGGAAAAAAAAGGTGGAAATGACACATTTGGTAACAATGCCAAGGGTAAGGTAATTGGCATTGGAACCATTGGTAAGAATGATTGTTCTTTGATTGATAATGTTTTATTAGTAAATGGCTTATAACATAATTTGTTGAGTGTAAGTCAATTGTGTGACAAAGGTAATAAAATCACCTTTGATCCTAGAGAATGCCGAGTCACCACATCAGTGGATGATGAGGTAGTTTTCAAGGGTGAAAGGAAAGGCAATACCTACTCAATTGACTTAGACGATTTGGCTAACTAATCTTTCAAGTGTTCTTATGTCTTTTAGTAATGAGGCTTGGTTATGGCATAGATGGCTTAGACGTGCAAGCATGGATCTACTAAAAAGCCTATCTAAAGAAAAGCTAATGGAAGGCCTTCCTAAGCTAAGTTTCACTAAAGACAAGGCATGTGGTCTTTGCCAAATGGGGAAGCAACATCAAGCCTCCTATAAAGCTAAAAAAGTTGTAAGTTCATCTAGACCCATTCAACTAATTCATATGGACTTAATATGACCTACTAGAATTGCTAGCTCAGGTGGAAAATATTATGCACTAGTCCTAATTGATGATTATTCGAGGTTTACTTAGGTGTCTTTTCTAATTCATAAGAATGATACTTTTGATGCTTTCAAAAGCTTTGCAAAAAGAATTCAAAATGAAAAGGGTTACTTCATTTCTTCTATAAGAAGTGACCATGGAAAAGAATTTCAAAATGAGTCTTTTGAAATTTATTATTTTGAGAATGGAGTTTTTCACAACTTTTCAACTCCTAGAACACCACAACAATATAGTGTTGTAGAAAGGAAAAATAGAACACTAGTAGAAATGGCTAGAACCATGCTCAATGAGTATTATTTACAGAATTACTTTTGGGCCGAAGCCATTAACACTTTGTGTTATAGTGCAAATAGAGTTTTTAAAAGACCCATTCTCAATAAAACATCTTATGAGCAATGGAATGGTAAAAACCCAAGATATCATACCTAAGAGTATTTGGATGCAAGTGCTATATATTAAATACCAAGGAGAATCTAAAAAAAAAAAATTGATTCCAAGACCAATGAAGGTATATTTTTAGGTTATTCCACCTCTAGCAAGGCATATATTGTCTGTAATAAGAGTTCTGTGGTAGTTGAAGAGTCTATGAATGTTGTTTTTGATGAATCTAGTAAACATGATCTTAGGAAAGGTATTTTTATTGATGATCTTGCAGGTGACCTTGAAAATTAGAGTTGGAAGACACTATAAGAAAAGAGGATAAAGATAAGGAAGAAGGTGAATCGTTAAGAGTAGTTGAGGAATAAAAACATCAATAAGAAGTTGAGCCAAGTCAATATCTACACAAAGATTGGAGATTTTTCAAAGATCACCCAAAGATTTGATTATTGGTGATGCCTCTAAGTGTATAAGTACTAGATTTTAACTTAATCTTTTAAATAATAATCTTGCTTTTGTTTCTCAACTTGAGCCAAAATCTATTGATAAGGCTCTTGATGATGAAAGTTGGATGATTGCCATGCAAGAGGAACTCAACCAATTTGAGAGAAATAAGGTATGGGAACTTGTCTTTAGGCCTAAAGAACACCCAATTATAGGTTGCAAATGGGTTTTTAGGAATAAGTTAGATGAACAAGGTTTCATCACTAGGAATAAAGCTAGATTGGTTGCTAAGGGTTATAACCAAGAGGAAAGCATAGATTATGATGAAACATTTGCCCCCGTAGCAAGATTAGAGGCCATTAGGATTCTTTTATCCTTTGCATGCCATATGAATTTTAAACTCTTTGAAATGGATGATAAATTTCTTTTTTAAATGGAGTAATTGAGGAGGAAGTTTATGTTGAACAACCTCCTGATTTTGAGTCTCATAATTTTTCTAATCATGTTTTTAAATTGAATAGAGCCTTCTATGGATTGAAACGTGCTCCAAGAGCTTGGTATAAAAGACTTAGTTCATTTCTTTTGAAAAATGATTTCGAAAAAGGAAAAGTGGACACTGCATTATTTGTTAAAAGGCACAAGCATGATACACTTATTGTACAAATTAATGTTGATGATATCATTTTTGGTGCTACTAATGAATCTCTTTGTGAGGATTTTGCTAAGTGTATGACTAGGGAATTCAAAATGAGCATGATGGAAGAGCTCAAATTCTTTCTTGGTCTATAAATCAAGCAAACCAAAAAAAGGATCTTCATCAACTAAGCCAAATGCACAAAGGAGTTACTCAAGAAGTTTGGCATGGATAGTTGCAAAGTAGCAAAAACCCCCATGGGTGGTACCATCAAGTTGGACAAAGATGAATCAGGCAAGATGATAGATGAAAAGAGATATTGAGGTATGATCAGATCTTTACTTTATCTAACTGCTTCTAGGCTTGATATTATGTTTAGTGTATGCATGTGTGTTAGGTTCCAATCCTCTCCTAAAGAATCACATTTAAATGTTGTTAAAAGAATTTTTAAATATTTGCATGGCAGATTGAACTTAGGTTTATGGTATCCTAGGGACTCATCTTTTAGTCTCATAGGTTATTTGAATGTGGATTATGTAGGTAGTATTTTAGATAGAAAGAGCACTTATGGAATTTGCCAATTTATCAAAGAATGTTTAGTATCTTGGTTTAATAAAAAACAAGTTTTGATTGTCTTATCCACCACAGAACTCGAGTATGTAACTACGGGTTGTTGTTGCACCCAAGTCCTTTGGATGGAACAATAATTAAAAGATTTTGGCAAAGTGATTGATTACATTTCCATTAAATATGATAACACTAGTGCTATCAATCTCTCTAAGAATCCCATCCAACACTCTAGGAGTAAACACATAGACATTAGAACCATTTTCTTAGAGATCATGTCCAAAAGGGTGATGTTGTGTTAGAATTTATTGACACAAATCATCAACTTAAAGATATTTTCACAAAACCTCTCAATGAAGAAAGATTAAACTTCATTAAGAGAGAATTAGGAATGCTTGATGAAAGCTCCCTAAAGTGAAAATTTTGATTTTATGTGTTGATTGTTTTTGATACTTGATCTTTCAAGATATCTTAATTTAACTTGTGCTTTTCTGTGACATATTGTAATTAATTTAGTATCAACAAGTGGATCACAACTTTGAATTTTTCAAAACTTAATTCTTCTTCTTATCCTTGTTGCCTCATAATTTGCAGTCACAATCCATTGTTCACGGTTGCGAATTAACAGTCCATGTCACCTGGATGGCAAACGTCAATTCACGGTCATGACAATCACTCTCTACCGTGAATTTGGTCTAGATTTCAAAATTTTTATATTTAGTAGCGCGTATTCCCAAGGAATTTTGGTCCATTACTCATATTTTTCAAAAATTGCAGTCGTGATTCCTTAATTCGCAGATAAGAATTTGAGTAACTGCCAAGCCATTAAGCAATTTGACTACAAACCATTTTCAACTCTTCATAAATCCAATTATAGCCATTTTCACATGCCTTCAATGGCTATATAAACCCCCTAAACAATGATTCTTATCACTTCATCCTACTCCAAATAAATTCTCTTTCCAAAACTCTCTTTACTTTCTCACATGGCTACCAAGAAAATTTTAAGAGTGGAAAAGGGCAAGGCTGTGGCTCAACCATTTGCACCCCCTAACACTTCATCTAATGAAAGGCATCATAAAGAAGGAGAAGGAACGCTTCAAAGCCAACTATTCAAAATCATCATTCACAATAAAATCCCTTCTACATTTCTGTTGAAGACTCTTAGAATCAATGTAGAAATTTGTGTAGTCTTATCAAACTTGGGCTGGAATGAGTTCATCTTTTGAGATGAACCCAGTTATGAAGAAGTCGTTAGGGAATTCATTTGCACGATTCAACTGAGTCACAAAGCAGAATCACGAGCGGGCAATATAGGTTAGTTTTTCAGGCTTTTGGTGATCCATACTTTATTAACTTTAAATAACTTTCCTCCCTCTTCAACCTTCTAGTCGGAGAAAATATCCCTTTCATTATCTCTGCTCTTGATGTCATATATTTCGAATTTTGGTCGGCAATTTCTATTGAAACTAAACACGACCCAAAAACATCCCTAGCAAATAAAACCCAACCTTTTTAGATACTCTATCGTATCATCACCTTTTTCGTAAATGCTAGAGGTGATGGTAATGAGAAAGTGTCTCAAAAGGACTTAGCTTTTCTATTCTGCCTTGTAAAAAACAAACCTATCCAAACTAGTTGGTATCTTGTAGATCAATTGATCCATATGAGCACCAAACCAAAAAGCCAATTCCTTCTGCCTATACATATAATAGCCATTTATCACTTCGTAGGGGCCCTTGATGAGGAAAATGAAAAATTCCTCACCAAGAAACTCCTCCATTCTTAGAATTTTCTTGACCTCACCTATCTACTAAACACTAAAGCTATACACCTGGACACATATGCTTATACCCTGGGTGCTTTTAGGGTTAAGAAAATGGAAACTTCCCAAGCCTCTAAAAGGAAGAGGCTCATCATTGAAGAAGGAGCCCTACCAGTCCCCCCTTATTAACCAAAACCCAAATCCAAACTGTCTCTTGCCACCATCAATAGCAAATTGGACAAGATGATGAGAATGATAAAGAGGCGATTCCTTTTTCTCTCACTTCTTCATAGTGACATGGTGGATTTCCAAGAAAAATTAGGTGTTCCTCCTCGGATTTTACTGACTTTGAAGATATCTAAGAAGAAGAAGGTAATGAAGAAGTTAAAGAAGGAGATGAAGCATAAGGTGGAGACAATGAAGAAGAAGAAACTTCTGGAGATGGTGATGACTCTCCAATATTTTAGAATAGGATTTCTTTGTATTTTCTTTTTGTTTTTGAATGAAAAATTGTGATCTCATAGTTTACTTACAAATAAATAAAAATTATTGGCCCTAGGCACCAAGAAGGGGGAGGGTTGAATTGGTGTATACAAATTAAAATAAGAAGGTAAGAAGGAAAATGAATAGAATGGAGACACAAGATTTATAGTGGTTCGGGTATAATCGACCCTACGTCCACTCCCCAGTTCTCAGCAATTGGGTGTTCCACTATCTTCCAATGGTGTTTCTAAGCTCACACCAAACTTTTACACTTGTGTTTTCAAGACTTACACAACAACCTTTGCACTTGTCTTTTTAAGGCTCACACAACAACCTTTACACTTGTGTTTTTACGGCTCACACAACAAGCTTTTTTAATATTTTTACAGGCTCACACTATAACCTCTTTTAGTGTTTTTACAGGCTCACACTATAACCTTTACAAATGGTGTTTATGCTCACACCAAATAATCACCTAAAAGAAGAGAAAAGATTGAGTAGCAAAATTGCAAGAGTTTAGGTTACAAATTAATGAATTCTCTTGCATTTATATCTGTTTGATGAGGTATTTATAGCCTCTACCCATCAAAGAGATGTTTTAATAAAACTGGTAGCAAATCTCTAAAGTATGTTAGACAGATTCTGCATTAAATGCTTGTCAGGCTTTATTCGCGGTCACTACTACTCTTTCGTGGTCGCAATTTTCCAATTTTCCATATGAAAGCCAAAAATTATGGTGAAAATCCCCATTTTTGTCTAACGATTAGTCTACGTGTCATCTTCCCATTGGTTCACTAGGAAAATATAGTCGTTGCCTTTCACCTGCTCACAAAAGTAGCGATCGCGATTTTCCTTGTCAAAATGTTCATCTTCTTCTTCATGATTCGTGGTCGCTACCCACAAGTTGTCATCGTGATTTTTGTCTTCCAACGGTCACCTGGGACATTTGTCATTCTGTGATTGTGGACTTGATTTCCTCTTGAGTTACTTCAAAATTCGCGGTCTCGACTGAGGCGTGACACACTGCGAATTCGTCTGTGACTTTGGGTCTCCTTTCTTTGAATTAGTCGTGGCAGAGAAGTGGCGTATGAATTCGTCTATCTAATTTGTCAACCTGCCTTGGTCCAATTTTGGACCGTAATTTATGAAGTTATGGTCGCGAATTAGGAGATACTTTGCTTTCTTTAGAGATTTCGAGCTTCATCCAACTTTAAATTTAGAGACTATCTAAAAACTGCAAAACAACATTTAAGTGAAACATTAGAATTGATCAATCTCCTTTGTCAAGATTAAAAGAGGTTTAAGACTTAGGATTAACCATCCTAGTCCAACACAAATGTTTCTTTTAAATTCTTTGTCTTATGTGTTTGATGAAATTTACTTTTATGATTGCTTTATTTCACTTTGTTATACATTTGCTCCCTATGAATACTTGTCTATTTGTTTTTTATGTAATTGCTTTTTTCCCTTATAAACCCTCTTTTTGATCTTGCCAAAGGGGGAGAGAAAGGATCAAGAAAGAATCTAAGGAGGAGAGAAAATAACTTGCAAGTAAATAACATATGTTGAGGGGGAGCATCATACTTAGAGTTTTTTTAGAAATTTCATACTTAGGAAATTTCACCTTAATCTTTGTGTAGAAATTTTTAAGCATTCATTGAATCATTTCCCATTCCAACTTCAAAACTCATGCATTTATTTTCCCTTAGTATCAATCTAAGTTGTCAAAATAAAAAAAGGGGAGATTGTTGGACTAGGATGATTTAACCTAAGTCATGAACCTCTTTTGATCTTGACAATAGAGATTGATCAATTCTAATGCTTTCATTAAGTGTTGTTTTACAAATTATTAGTTATATCTTGTCATTGGAAGTTGGATGGAGTTTAAATCTCCAACCTTGTAAAGTTTACTCGAATTCGCAGTGAGCTTAAAGCATAGTTGTCTTGCAACTGCGACTTTTGAGAGTGGTTAGAACACAATGGCTATATTTTCCTAGATGACCAAATAGAAAGCTAACACGTGGATTAGCTGTTGGACATAAATAAGATTCCTCTATGGAAATTGGAAAATCGTGACCGTGAAAAGAGAGTAGCGACGACGACTTCAGCCTGATAAGCATTTAATGTTGAATCTGCCTAGCATATCTTTGAGATTTGTTTATAGTTTTAGTCTAACATCTCTTTGGTGGATATGAGCTATAAATACTCCACCAAACAGGTGTAAATGCAAGAGAATTCATTAATTTATAACCAAACTTTTGCAAATTTACTACTCATTCTTTCAATTCTTATTTATGTTTTAGTGATTGTTTAGTGTGAGCAATAAACACCATTATAAGAGGTTTTAGTGTGAGCCTTAAAACCACTTATAAGCGGTTTTAGTGTGAGCCTTAAAAACACTTGTGAGAGGTTTTAGTATGAGCCTTGAAAATACTTGTAAGAAGTTTTTGGGCGAGCCTAAAAAATACAAGTTGTAAAAGTTTGGTGTGAGCTTGGAAACATAATTTGAGTTGCATGAAATACCCAATTGTAGAGAATTGGGGAGTGGACGTAGGGTTAGTTAACACTCGAACCACTATAAACACTTGTGTCATTTTCTCTCTTCTTCTACTTAACTTCTTAACCACCTTATCACTCATTTAATTGTTTATTTGAACATCAATTCAACCCCCCTTCTTATTGCCCAAGGCCAACATCTTTTATGAGTAAAACAAAAAGGGGGGTTTTTTGCTGTAATTTTCGGCTCCACACTGAAAATTAGAAATTCACAATCATGAAATGGGAGTAGCCAACATGATTTCTATTTGACAAGCATTTAATGCTAAATCTACCTAGCACATCTTGAAGATTGATTGATAGTTTATGACCAACGTCTCTTTGGTGGATATAATCTATATATACTTAACCAAACAAAGGTGAATGCAAGAGAATTCATAAACTTGTAGCCAATCTTTTGCTAACTTACTACTCAATCTTTCAATTCTCATTTTGTGATTATTTGGTGTGAGCAATAAACATCATTGTAAAAGGTTTTAAAGTGAGTCTTGAAACACTTGTAAGAGGTTTTTTGTGTGAGCCTAGAAAACACAAGGTGCAAGGTTGTTGTGTGAGCCATAAACACAAGTTGTAAAAGTTTGGTGTGAGCTTGGAAACACCTATTGAGTTGAGTAAAATACCCAATTATCGATAATTGGGGAGTGGATGTAGGGTTAGTTAACACCTGAACCACTATAAACACTTGTGTCAATTACTTTCTTCTCTTACTCATCTTTTTAAACACATTAACCCATTTTTTAATTTTTAAATTAAACACCAATTCAACCCTTCTTCTTGGTGCCCTAGGCCAACAAGTGGTATTAGAGCCAAGTCTCTCTAAAAACCTTAATTGAGTGAGTAAAGATGAATGACACAAGAAGAAATCTACTCACACCTCAAGCCTTATTTTGATGGAGTTGATTATACTTATTGGAAGTTGATGGAGATCTATCTAGATATGGATGTAGTGGGTCTATGGGATGTTGTTGTTAAAAAATGAAAGCCACCCACCAAAGTGGTGGATATGAGTGAAGAACTAATCCCTAAAGAAGAATGAGTTGAAGCACATAAAAGATCTAATGGCAAGAACAAGAGAGCCATGACAATCCTTCTAAGTTCTCTCTTAAGAGAAGAAGTTGGAAGGATACAACATTGCCAAACTGCCCATGGGATTTGGAAAGCATTGGAGAACTATCATGAAGGCACCACCTTGGTGAAACCTAGTAAACTAAAGATGTATGTGACAATGTGGGAGTTATTCATGATGAAGGAGGATGAAAGCATCACTGACATGACCAATAGACTCATAGCTATCGTCACCAACATGAAGAAGTTTGGTAGGATTCTCATAAATTATGAGATAAACTCCAAAATTCTAATGCCTTTGCCTTTTGAGAAATTTAGTGCTAGAGTGTGTAGTATCCAAGAATCTAACTCGAAAATAGGGAAAGTGCCAACGGAGGTCTTGATAGGCAAACTCTTAACTCATAGGTTGGCCTTAAAGAAAGATGAGAAAATGAAAAAACTGAGGGGCAAAGGAGAAAATCTGAAAAGCAAGAAAGGAAGACCTTAGAACTCAAGTCTACATCTAAAGAGAAGGAAGTGGAGGTTATTTCAAGTGAAGAAGAAAGTGACAAGGAGGAAGAGGAACTAACAATGCTCTCTAGAAGGACCAAAAAGCTTATTAGAAGAAGAAAAGAAAGAAGGAACTTTAAGAAGACTACTCTTAATCCCAAAGAGAGACCAACCGTAGTCACTTGCTATGAGTGTGGCAAGCAAGGCCACATTAAGTATGACTGTCCAAAGTTAAAGAAAAAAAGGGGACAAAGAGAAAAGGAAGAACTTCAAAGCCACTTAGGATGATAGCTCAAGTGAGGATAAGGAAGAAAAGGAGATTGCCAATATATGTTTCATGGCTCAAGAGGACTCTCCTAATGAGGTAAAAACTTCATCTCATTCTCATTCTGATTTTAATGATTCATATGATATAGATGAAGAGCTTCTAGAAGTTCTCATAATGAGATGTGTCAAATATAAGTCATAAATGAAGACTTATAAAAGAAAATGCTCAAAATTAGAGGATGATTACAAATCCTTTAATGATCTTATAAGTGAATTGAGGGCTTCAAATGAAGAACTCAAAAGGTCAATAGAAAATCTTTCTAAATCATCTTCATCATTGGCTTTATTAAGAAAAGAGAATGACTCTCTAAAGGAAAAAGTCATTGAGCTTAGAATCTCTATCTCAAAATTTCATAAGCGTAAGGAAGCTTTGGATACACTCATAGTATCGCAAAGGCCTCCCTTAATTAGGCATGGTCTAGGATTTAAAGAAGCCTAAACCTTCACATCTACACTCACGACATTTGTTAGAGCAATAATACCTCAAACTTCAAGTATTAAGGTCATTGGGAAGAGAGGTGCTCCTAGCACTAAGCCACCTATGCTTAACGACAAAGTTAAGGCCCCCCTAGGCTCAAGAGCCAAGGCTCAAAGAGAAAATCATGCTTATATATACAACAAGAAACATGCTTAAACACACAAACATAAAAAATTCTTTTATACTGCTCATCACTCATGCACTTGCATACATTCCCATAACCAAAGCATGAGAAGGCCTCCTACTCATACTAAGATTGTGCATAGGAGAAAGACTCACAAGTCTAAACTTTAATGTCATTATTGCATGAGGTATGGAAATATTAATATTTATTGTTACATTAAGAAGGCTCACCTCAAATTGAAGGACCCCTTAATACCTAATCCTTTAGGACCTAAGTATGCTTGGGTACCAAAGAAGAGATGATTTATTTGTGTTGTGTAGGGATGTTTGGTAGCCACCAATGATTCAAATGATTGGGATTTGGATAGTGGATGCTCAAAGCACATAATGGGCAATAGGAAGCTATTCATGGCCTTAAAAGAAAAAGAAGGTGGCAATGTCACATTTGGTAACGATGCCAAGGGTAAGGTAATTGGCATTACAACCATTGGTAAGAATGGTTGCTCTTTAATTAATGATGTTTTATTAGTTGATGGCTTGCAACATAATTTGTTAAGTGTAAGTTAATTGTGTGATAAAGGTAATAAAGTCACCTTTGACCCTAAAGAATGTTGAGTTACCACATTAGGGGATAAAAAAGGTTGTTTTCAAGGGTGGAAGGAAAGGTAATACCTACTTAATTGACTTAGACAATTTGGCTAACCAATCTTTTAAGTGTCTTATGTCTCTTAGTAATGAAGCTTGACTATGGCATAAAAGGCTTGGACATGCTAGCATGGAGCTCTTACAAAGCTTATCTAAAGGAAAGCTAGTGGAAGGTCTTCTCAAGCTAAGTTTCTCAAAAGACAAGACATGTGATCCTTGCCAAATGGGGAAGCAACATCAATCTTCATTCAAAGCTAAAAATGTTGTAAGTACATCTAAACCTCTTCAACTAATTCATTTGGACTTGATAGGACCTACTAGGAGTGCTAGTTTAGGTGGAAAACATTATGCATTAGTCCTAGTTGATGACTATTCTAGGTTTACTTAGGTATCCTTTTTAGCTCACAAGAATGATACCTTTGATGCTTTTAAAAGCTCTGCAAAAATAATTCAAAATGAAAAGGGTTACTTCATTTCTTCTATAAGAAGTGACCATGGAAAAGAATTTCAAAATGAGTCTTTTGAACCTTATTGTTTAGAGAATGAAATTTTCCTTAAACTTTCAATCCCTAGAACACCACAATAGAATGGTGTTGTAGAGGGAAAAAATAGAACACTAGTAGAAATGACTAGAACTATGCTCAATGAGTATTATTTATCAAATTACTTTTGGGCCAAAGCCATTAATACTTCGTGTTATATTGCAAATAGAGTTTTTAAATGATCCATTCTCAATAAAACATCTGATGAGCTATGGAATGGTAGAAAACCCAAGATATCATACCTAAGAGTATTTGGATGCAAGTGCTATATATTGAATACTAAGGATAATCTTGGAAATTTTGATTAAAAAACTAATGAGGGGATATTCTTAGGCTATTCCACCTCTAGCAAGGCCTATGGAGTCTTTAACAAAAGTTCTATGGTTATTTAAGAGTCTATGAATGTTATTTTTGATGAATCTAGTAAACTTGATCCTGGGAAAGGTTCTTTTGTTGATGATCTTATAGGTGACTTTGAAAAATTGAAATTAGAGCACACTACATGAGAGGAAGACAAAGACAAAGATAAAGGTGAATCATCAAGAATAGATGAGGAACCACAACATCAACAAGAAGCGTTGCCAAGTCAAGATCTACCTAAGGATTGAAGATTCTCCAAGCATCACCTCAAAGACTTAATTATTGATGATACTTCAAATGTTGTAAGTACTAAATCTCAACTTAATCTTTTAGATAATAACCTTGCATTTGTTTCTTAATTTGAGCCAAAATCAATTGAAGAGGCTCTTTATGATGAAAGTTGGGTGATTACTATGCAAGAGGAACTCAACCAATTCAAGAGAAATAATGTATGGGAACTTGTTCCTAGGCCTAAGGAACGCCCAATTGTAGGTTGCAAATGGGTGTTTAGAAACAAGTTAGATGAGCAAGGATTCATCACTAGAAATAAAGCTAGATTGGTTGCAAAAGGTTACAACCAAGAGGAAGACATAAATTATGATGAAACCTATGCCCTTGTTGCAAGTTTAGAGGCCATTAAGATTCTTTTAGCTTATGTATGTCATATGAATTTTAAACTTTTTCAAATGGATGTCAAAAGTGCTTTTCTAAATGGGATTATTGAGGAGAAAGTTTATGTTGAACAATCTCTTAGTTTTGAATCGCATAATTTTCCAAATTATATTCTTAAATTGAATAGAGTCTTATATGGAACAAGCTCTAAGAGCTTGGTATGAAAGACATAGTTCATTTCTTTTGAAAATGATTTTGAAAAGGGAAAGGTGGACACTACCTTGTTTATAAAAAGGTACAAACATGATACACTTATAGTACAAATTTATGTTGATTATCATTTTTGGTGCTACTAATGAATCTTTTTGTGAGGATTTTGTTAAGTGTATGACTAGAGAATTTGAAATAAGCTTGATGGGAGAGTTCAAGTTTTTCCTTGGTCTATAAATCAAGTAAACCAAAGAAGGGATCTTCATTAACCAAGCCAAATGCACCAAAGACATACTTAAGAAGTTTGGCATGGATAGATGCGAAGTAGCAAAAACACCCATGAGTGGTACCATCAAACTGGACAAAGATGAATCGGGTAAGACAGTTGATGAAAAGAAATATCGAGGTATGATCAATTTTCTACTTTATCTTACTACTTCAAGACCTGACATTATGTTTAGTGTATGTATGTGTGATAGATTTCAATCCTCTCCCAAAGAATCACATTTAAATGCTGTCAAAAGAATTTTCAAATATTTGCATGGTACATTGCACTTAGGACTATGGTATCTTAGGGATTGATCTTTTAGTATCATAGGCTACTTGGATGTGGATTACGCTGGTAGTAGTCTTTTAGATAGAAAGAGTTCTTCTGGAACTTGTGAATTTATCAGAGAATGCTTAGTGTCTTGGTTTAGCAAGAAGCAAGTTTCAGTTGCCTTATCCACCGCCGAAGCTGACTATGTCGCTATGGGTTATTGTTGCATTAAAGTGCTGTGGATGAAACAATAATTAAAGGATTATGACAAAGTTGTTGATCACATTCCTGTCAAATGTGACAACACTAGTGCAATTAATCTCTCTAAGAATCCCATCCAACACTTTAAAAGCAAACACATAGACATTAGACATCATTTTCTTAGAGATCATGTCGAAAATGGTGATGTTGAGTTAGAATTTATAGACACAACTCATCAATTTGCGGATATTTTCACTAAACCTCTAAATGAAGAAAGATTGAACTTCATTGAGAGATAATTGGTAATGTTTGATGGAAGCTCCCTAAAGTGAAAAACTTGATCTTTTGTTTGATTACTATGTGCTTGATTGTATGTGATATTTATCCTTATTTGTCTTAAATTTGCATGAAATTATGCTTTTCTATTGCATAAATTAAACACCAATAAATTAGGTGGATCACAACTTGAATTATAAAATTTTGCTTTTTCATGATTATCCTTCTTCCCTTATAATTCGCGATTGCTATGCTTGACTCATGGTTGCAAATTAAAGGTTCACATCACCAGGCTAACAAATGTCAATTTGCGATCGCAAATTTTGCTCTCCACTGTGAATTCAATCAAAAATTCAAAATTTTGACTGTTGTGCGCGTCGATTCCTGAGGATTTTTTTCGTTACTCACGCGACTATGGATTTAGCGGTCGCAAATTCTAGTAACTACCATACAATTAAGTGATTTGGCTGCTAACCATTTCCAACTCTTCATTACTCCAATTCTAGCCATTTTTAGCCATTTTCACACCTTTCAAATGACTATATAAACCCCCTAAATAGTGATTTTTATTCGAAATCAATTATCTCTTTTCATACTCTCAAAATTCTCCAAATCTCTTTACTTTCTCCATGGTTCCTAAGAAGATTTCTAAAGCAGAGAAGGGCAAGGGAGTAGCCCAACCATTTGTACCTCTAGCCCTTCATCTTATGAAAGGAATAAAAAAGGAGGAGAAGGAATGTTTCAAAGCCAACTCTTCCAAAATCATCCTCCCAAACAAAATACCATCTACCTTTCTACTGGAGACCTTTGGAATCAACAATGAGATATGAGCATTCCTCTCCAACTTAGGATGGAATGAGTTCATCTTTCAGGATGAACCCAGTTATGAGGAAGTTGTAAGGGAATTCATATGCATGGTGACACTTAGTCGCAAACCAGAATCATGAGTCAGGCAATATGGGTTAGTATTTTGTGCTTTCGGGGATCCTTATTTTATTACTTTTGAGCAATTGTCAAACTTCTTTAACCTTCAAATCAGAGAAAATATCCCGTTCATTATCTCCGCACTTGACGTAATCTATTCCGAGTTTTAGTCTGAAATTTCAATTGAGACCAAACACGACCAAAAAACTTCCCTAACCAAATATATCGAAACCTTCCCCTTTTGGATATTCAATCGTATCATCACCTTTTCTGTAAATGCTAGAGGTGATGGTAATGAGAAAGTGTCTTAAAAGGATCTAGCCTTCTTGTTCTACCTTGTTAAAAACAAACTTATTCAAATCAGTCGCTATCTTGTGAATAAATTAATCCACATGAACACCAAACTAAATAGCTAATTCCTTCTTCCATCACATGTAACAACAATCTACTGCTTTGTTAGAGCTCTTAATGATGAAAATGAAAAATTCCTCACTAAGAAACTCCTCCCTTATCAAAACTTCCTTGACTTCACTTACTTGATAACTGCCAAAGCCATACACTTGGACATATATGCATATACCCTGGTTGCCTTTGAGGTTAGGAAGATGGAGACATCTCAAGCCTCTAAAAGGAAGAGGCTCATTATTGAAGAAGAAGCCCTACCGGTCCCTATTCTTTAACCAAAACCCAAAACTAAACTATCTCTTGCCACCATCAACTGTAAGTTAGACAAGATGATGAGAATGATAAAGAGGAGATTCTTTCTCATCTCCCACCTTCATAGTGATATGGTAGATTTGTAAGAGAAATTAGGTGTTCCTCCTTGCCATCTTTCTTATTTTGCTGATATGAGGATATCCTAGAAGAGGAAGGCAATGAAGAAGTTAAGGAAGGCGACGAAGCTGAAGGCGGAGGCAACAATGATGAAGGAGACAATTTTGGAGATGATGACGACTCTCTAATCTTCTAGAATAGGATCTCTTTGTATTTTTTCTTTGTTTTATTAATATACAATTGTTGATTCTATAGCTTGCTTATAAGTAAATAAAATGTTTATTTTTGAAATTTTTTGTCTTATGTGATTGATTAAATTTACCTTTCTAATTGTAATTTTTATGTCTTTGCTCCTTATGAACACTTATCTATTTGTTGTGCATTTGTTTTTTTCCCTTATAAACCCTCTTTTTGATCTTGCCAAAGGGAGGGAGAAAGAATCAAGAAAGAATCTAAGGGGGAGAGAAGATAATTTGCAAGAAAATAGAATAAGTTGAGGGGGAGCATTGTAGTCATACTTAGAAATGTCACTTTGATTGGTTGTATGTCATACTTAGAAAATTTAACTTTGATCTTTGTTTATAAATTTTTAAGTATTCATTGAATCATTCACCATTCCAACTTCACAACTTCAAAACTCATGCATTTATTTTCCCTTAGGATCAATCTAAGTTGTCAAAATCGAAAAGGGGAAGATTGTTGGACTAGGTTAGTTTAACCTAAGTCATGAACCTCTTTTGATCTTGACAAAAGAGATTAATCAGTTCTAATATTTTCATAAGTGTTGTTTTGCATATTATAAGTTAGATTTTTTCATTGGAAGTAGAATGGTATTCAAAATCTCCAGCAATATAAGGATCATCCAAATTCGAAGTGTGTGTATGGTAAATCGCAATCACGAATCAATCACAAGAATGAATGAAGCTAAGCCTGAGGAATTCATGAGCTATTTCGTTGTCGCGAACCATCCAAAGTCTACAAAGCTTTAGTCATAGAGGAGTTCACAATGAGTGTCGTGTTAGGGTCATGACCGCGACTTTCATAGTGACGATGGAGGGAAGCAAAGCCATAACTACAACGTGCTAGGTGTCCTAAGTGTCTGTTGAAAGATCAAAAATTGTGAGGGCAAAAATTCAGTAGTGACCGTGACTCAAGGAGTTGAAGCTTCCTCACCAAATAGAGGAATTGGCTATCTCAGTTATGCCCAAGACTTAGGTATCTCATGACTGCAACTTTTGACAATGGTTAGAACACAACGACTATATTTTCCTTGACAACCAATGGACAACTGGCACATGGACTAACTGTTAGACACAGACAGATTTTTCACCGTAATTTTTGGCTCTACAATGGAAATCAAAAATTCACAACCGCAAAATGGGAGTAGTGATCGCGACTTCTGTCTAATAAGCATTTAATGCTAAATCTGCCTAGCACATCTTAAAGATTTGTTAATAGTTTAAGACCAACATCTCTTTGGTGGATATGAGCTATATATACTCCACCAAATAGAGGTGAATGTAATAGAATTCATCAATTTGTAACCAATTTCTTGCAAACTTACTACTTAATCTTTCAATTCTGATTTTATGATTGTTTGGTGTGAGCAGTAAACACCATTGTAAGAGGTTTTAGTGTGAGCCTTGAAAACACTTGTGAGAGGTTTTAGTGTGAGCCTTGAAAACACTTGTAATAGGTTTTTATGTGAGCCTAGAAAACACAAGGTATAAGGTTGTTGTGTGAGCCATAAACGCAAGTTGTAAAAGTTTGGTGTAAGCTTGGAAACACCTATTGAGTTGAGTGAAATACCCAATTGTAGAGAACTGGGGAGTGGACGTAGGGTTAATTAACACCCAAACCACTATAAATACTAGTGTTAATTTCTTTCTTCTCCTACTCATCTTCTTAAACACATTAACCCTCTTTTTAATTTTTAAATTAAACACCAATTCAACACACTTTCTTGGTGCCTTAGGCCAACAGAACCTAATGCTTATAATTTTTTAGCCACCAATTACATGATATGTGTTTTATTTACAAATCAAGAGATTGAAAACTGAAACAGATCTAAAATCAATTCCCTTAGGTTAATTGACGGGTAGAGATACCCATTTAACCTATTACTATCTTTTAAAGGATTGCTAGATCTAAATGAGTGATTGTGTTTGTAGTTCACATTGATTGATGGTTTGATGAAATAAAATTGCAAAGTTAAGTGAATACTTAAGAGAGAGGACTTAATCATTATAAAGACAATCTACAATTGTAATGTTTAATCCAATGTGTCATTAGAAGTGCAATGTTTTCATTACTTTCCATTAATGAGATCAAGTGTCATAGGTTGTTTAGCATAAGGTTTTCTTTTTCATTGCTTTTGTCTTTTTGCTTTTGTTAATTAGACTAGATTATTTTCATTACAATAATTGTTTTAGTTAAGATATCGAGATATTATTTTTGAAATAAAAATAGAATCATCATATTTAAATACTTGTTGCCCTTGTCTATGTGAGATGATATTTGTACTCACTTGTGTATTATTATTGCATGAACGATATATGTACTTATGAGCATATACTTATCAAAGGGATTCTTTAAGGAGAATAAATGAGAGTATAATTTGAGAGTATAATTCTATCCTAAGGATTCAAAAATTACTACTTTCATTATTTTATAAATGATCATTAAATCTTATCCTATAGTCGTTGTGACCCATAACTAGTTAGATCTTTTCCACAACTTTTGCAGCCTTATCAGAAAGCACTTTTCCAACTATCATTGTCTATTGTGCCATGCTCATTGTTCATTGTAATGGTCACTTCATGCTTATTATTTATAACTTGTTTCAATTGTAATAATAGTCATTAGACATTTTTCCACTATAATTAATGTTTATCCACGATCATTGAATTTCTCAAGCATTAGAGTGAAGTTCATTTTGCATAAAAGAGTTACTCATTTCTAGAGAATTTTTCAACTAGTCATTTAACTTTATTAACAGGCATTATGTGTTTTAGCGATCGTTGGATGCTATTCCATGGTTGCTAATGGTTTTGCTTCAGTTTGTCTAGCTTTGCCATAAGTGTAAGGTCTGGTTTGACTTACACTTTCTTTGATCAGCCTTTAAAGATTTATAAGGATCTTTTTATTATGCATTTGAACTTTCTTAGAAAGTGAAGAGCATGACTTGAGTTATGTCGTCTTCAACTTTATAAACTATAATGTTAAGGGTCCTATAAGTAATACTAAAGAAACTTACACAATAGTTAGTCTTTCACTCTTGTTTATGATTATCAAATAAAAATTAAAACCCTAAAGTTCACATTCTTTTCCTTTCTGATGATGGCAAATAATCGTTTATCATAAATGAGATAAGGCAAAATATTTAATATAATTGGAAATAATACCTCCCTTCAATTTTATCATTGTTTCAAATTAACAATTATCTTCCCCTTTAGTCATGCTAGATAGATTTTATCTCCATATTCTTATTTTCATTTTCTCATATTAAATAATTACATGATTACTCCTTTATCATCAATTGTATACTATGCCTTTTATATTTATTTTATATTTCTCCTTTTTTGTTATCAATAGAAGAAAGTATGGGAGTAGTGAATTACATAAAGGAGACATAATAGTAACATAACTTAATAAAGGTAATATCATTAAAGAATATATGCAAGTAATTATAAGTAGAGCTTCTAGACATATATAGTCCAGCCACCATAAACTAAAAAGAAAAATTAAAGAAAACACAAAATAGAGAAAGAAGATAGCCTTAAGTTTGAGGTTTAAAGGTAGGAGTTTTCTTAAGATTGAGGGTTATTCTAAATGGATTAAGACTATGAAAGTTGAAGTAACAAAGTTTTCAACATTCTTCCTAAAATTCTCATCCTTTAGAGTTATTGCTTTGCTAACTTAATCTTCCTTTAGCTTGTCTTTCCCTCTTTCCTTTATTTTTATGGATATTTTTTTAGTATGAAGTTATCCTATAGAGGAGCATTTGGATGTATGTCTAAATATTCTATGATCCAATCTAGGATTTTGTATAAATCTAACACTAAATGATTCAGATTCTCCATCTTATTCTATAGTGTAGTGGTCGTGACATTCACTATACTCATTTTTATTGAGTAGAGTTAGCTTATTTTTATTGAGTAGAGTTAGCTACTTTAGAACCTTTTATTCAAAGAATGAAGGTGCAAGCTCTTAAAATGGTGAAGCAGAGGTGGATAAAGTGTTATTAGAGGCTTCTTATCCAATTTTTTCTACTACCTTAACTTTTATCCTTATATTCTCATCTATATATGTATCTAAATCATCTTCATCAATTATTTTTTTTTTCATTTTCTTCTTATAGTACAATTATTCCATTATCCATTCTTCTCAAAATCTCTATACCCAATATCTTTTCATGAATAGCTTTATTAGGTGGAATAAGGAATGCCATAAAGACATACTGAGTTTCTTCATTTCCTCTTCATCCCTAAGAATTGCCTTTTATACTTAACTAACCTTATGATGTAATAAGCCACCATAAATTCATACATATAATCTATCAACTAGCATTCAAGGTATGTATACTCTTCTCTTATTCTTCATACACTAAAGAAAGAACAAGCCTTGTATTATTAGATTAGGCTTTTCTATTGATATTTCACACAATGATTTTATAGGCAATCTTAAGTGAATGGCTATTAGTTCTTAAAGCTTTAATGTTGGAAGAGTGGTAGGGAGTTGCACCATCTATTATTGAGAGCTAAAACTCATTCAAATTCAACTTGAACTTTGATGGTTGCTCAAAATAATTATTCTTTAGGAGTTAATATGTACTCCTTTTCTTTCAGTTGAAAAGTCATAGTCCTAACCTCTTTTGTGGCTTTATAGTCATCTTCAAAACATTTAGATTGCTAGGAACTCTATACATGATCTAAATATGTTGTCTCCTTAATTCTAGCAAAAAATTTCTAGCTAATTCTCTTTAGAGCTTTAAGATTGGCTAAAGATTGTATTTTCCCTAATCATTCTATTTAATAAACTTCCCTATATTTATTTTCTTTTAGCAATTCTTCTTACTAAGTTTACCTACTCTTGTTGTCTAAAGCTAAACATAAGAGATTTAGAAAGTAAGGAAGTTACAACTTAAGTGTGTGTTAACATACACATGGCAACATTCCTCATTGAATAAAGCCATCATAACTTCTTTTATACTTAACATGCCTATGATCATGGTTGTTTCTTAACAGTTATTGAAAAAATTTTCCAATGGCCTTAGAAATTTTATAATGATCATGGAATGTTGTTAGTTTTTCTACAACTTTCAATGATCATTCGATGAGCATTGAAGTTGATTTAATGCTGAAGGTCTAGCTTCTTACTCTAAAAATACTTTAAACCTTTTCAAAATAATGATTGCTTATTCAATTGAATTCAATAAACTTTAAATTTCCATGAACTTGATAGAAATGGATAGATAAGATATCATTATACTTTTTTTTTTAAAGACATAAAATCCTAAAAAATAAGTTATATGATTAAAAGAATATTCCACGAATGCAATTAGAACAAGTTAAAGTAGTAGTACACAAATATTAAGGTTTAAAATGTACCATTTGTAGCTTTTGTAAGATATTCTCATTAATCATGTTAATTTCTCCTTTAATGAACTACATATTTTCATCATTCAATGGCTCTATAAAAAATATCTATCAATTGATGGTTAGTGTCCAAAAATTCAAGCATAACATTTTCATCATTTACATGATCTCTAATAAAATGATGTCTAATGTCTATATGTTTTCTTTTTATAATGTTGGATGGAATTCTTAGTTTTCACTTATGTTATCACATTTGATTGGTACATGATCTATATGAATGTTATACTTTTGAACTTATTGTCTCATACAAACGATTTAAACAAAATAAAGACTAGTAGCTATATATTTTGATTCTATAGTAGATAAGGCAATAAAGCTTTGCTTTTTACTAGTCCATGAAATGAATGAGTATCTTAGCAAGTGACAAGTACATGAGGTATTTTTTATATCTAGAATGTTGCCAACAAAATCAACATCAAAATATGACACTAGATCAAACATTGATCCATTAAGATAACATAATCCTAAAAATAACATGTCATTCATGTATTTAAATATATGTTTGACAACATGCAAGTGTGATTTCTTAGGATTGGCCTAAAATCTAACACATAAACAAACACTAATCATAATGTCAGATTTAAAGATAGTTGTATACAAAAGGCTCCTATTTATACCTATATAGAGCTTTTGATCTACTATTTTACCTTTTTCATCCATATCCAGTTTGGTGTTTTGTGCTCATAAGTGTTTGCAAGGCTTGTTTGAGTCCATTCCAAATCTTTTTAGTAGCTTTTTTGTGTATGTAGCTTGATTGATGTATGTTCCGTCCTTTTCTTACTTTATTTGAATCTAACGGAATAATTTAAGTTTACCTATCATGCTCATCTCAAATTCACTTTTCATTGTATTGGAGAATTCTTCACATAAGCAAATGCTAGTAGCACCACATATAACATTATAAACATATATTTGGACTAACAATATCATTAACATATCTTTTAGAAATAAGATTGTATCAACCAATCATTTGGTAAGATAATTTTCTCAAAGAAAGTTACTAAGTCTTTCATATCAAGCTCTTGGTGCTTTTTGTAAGCTATATAGAGGTTTAGTGAGTTTAAAAACATGGTTTGGACACCTATGACTTTCAAAACCAAAAGTTTATTCTATATAAACTTTCTCTTCTATAAAACCATTTCAAAAGTTACTTTTGATATCCATTAGAAATATTTTAAAATCCATGAATGATGCAAATGTAACATGATTCTAATGGCTTTGAACTTATAATAGGGCCAAAAATTTTATCATAATCAATACTTTCCTGTTGGTTATAACCTTTGCTACTAATAAAGTCTCATTTCTTATTATGGTTGTAAGCTTTTTGAAGCTTGTTCCAAAATACATATTTGGTTCCTATGGTAAAATATCTTCAGGTTTAGGCATGCTTATTCCTTTCAAATGGATTTTCTTATTGCTTAGCTATGAGCATTAGATTTTAGGATTGTTGGATTTTCTTATTGTTTAGCTCAATGATGAGAATCATGTTTATTTCATCCTAGAAGTATTAAGATGACAATATGTCTAAGAGAGATGGACAAACTTGGTGGACCTTTGAACTAACCACACTCCTAATAGTCACCCAATGCTACTGCCTTATTCGGCCATGTAGAGGATGCCTTTACAACTAACATGGATGGTTGTATAGCCAACATGGCTACATAGTTAACACGGATGGCTATATAACCATATTTATGCAATCTAAGTAGGTAAAAGCTTCTAGAATAAGATAAGATTCTATCCATAAATCTACATAAATAAAAGGTTAGCTACATAGCCAACTCCTTAGTGTATAGCTGAGTTAAAATCTTGACTTTTAGAGTATTCCTTAATCATATCCATTATGGTAATGGAGAAAGTCGGATTATGTGCTTTTTATGCACTCAACATATATGCACCATTCCCATCCTCTAAAAGTAACCAATTATTTGAGGAGGGAAAAAAGGTTAACCTATTAAGGAAAACTCTGCCTAGATAAATCTTAAAAACCTTAAGAATATAACAAAAACACTAAAAAATCAAACATCCATCAAAGAATATAAGCAAACCAAGCAAAACCCATCACTTTCTCATTGGAATCCTCATCTTCTTGAGAAAGAAATCCACTAAAAGGTATCTCTAAAAGCAATGCCAACCCCCTGACCTCTCTTCTTCTTTCTTTTTTCCTTTACTTTTGATTTTGAAGCTTAGCATTCAAAGTCCTTCAAGGATTATCCTAGTACACCTAGTAGTTTGTATCAACATCTAAGCAGTCAATACTAATTACTAAGTGGTCTATATAGATCGCCTTTACTATTCACAACTTTGTCCTTTTAACATTCTCTTTTCTTTATTTTTATGTTTGCATTCTTGTGTTCAAAATCATAGAGGGATAATTAGGAGAGGCCCCAAATGGCCTATGACCTTATGACCTTCCTTATGTTATATTATTTATATGATTAATAGTTCATTGCAACCTTTCCATCATTTGATGCATAATTATAACTTATAAATGATTAATGTCTATATGCTTATGTCCATGAGTAGCATGCTTTGTGTAAACATCACACACCTTACTGATGCTCATGCATACACATTGTTTGTAGGTTGATTATTAGGTTATAAGGCAACCATAAGAGAAGGTAAACCATAATCTTTTTGTGTTGATATTCCTAATTAGGCTTTCCTCATTTAATGAAACTATAGGATTGAGCTTGTGGGCTTTTTTGTAGGTTTAGGATCCTTGATACTTGTCATTTCACATATGATTCTTATGCATATATACCTATATATGACTTTTTATGCACGTTTGACCTCTAATGATGTTTGTACATTTTATGGTTGGGATGTGTATGGATGGATGAATATGCTAGATATATATTTAAGGTCACTAAAAATGGTTCATTAATATGTGCAAAGATGTAAAATGAAATAAAGACTCACTCAAAGTCTGAATCCCTAAGCTAGAGTGTTATACTATACTAGTGAAAAAGTGAAACAGGTATCGGTAGATGGGAAGCCATGCTACTAGAACATTTAGAGGACAAAGTCTATCGAAAGGGTACATAAAGGAAGGATAAGGATGCCATTAAAAGATTAGCACAACAATTCATCATTTGTAAGTTATGATTTACAAAATAATGCCTAATAAAATTCATCTTAGATGTTTAACTAAAGAGGAGGCTAGATGGGTCATGAAAAAGGTGCATACAAACATATGTGGTCTGTATATGAATAAAGTAAATTTGGCCAAAAAACTTCTAAGACAAGGGTACTTCTAGATTACTATAGAGTAGGACTACATTAAGTTGGTAAGAGCTTGTTAAAATGATAGATTTATAGTAATCTTAGTCACCTATGAGTGATAGAATATAAAATCTTGGCCATTTGCAGCATAGGGTATTAATGTTATCATAAGAATAAAATTAGTATCTAATAAAGGCCATAGGTATAATATAATAATGATCAATTATTTCTTGAAATGGGTGGAAATATAATCATTCAAGAAATTAAGAGCAAAACAGATGGCCAAATTCATAGAAAAGAATCTTATATGTCATTATGGTGTACCATATCATATAGTAATGGATATTGGCATGCATTTCCAATATGAACCATAGGCAATTCTAAGAAAGAATAGGGTAACTCATCACAAGTATTCACCTTATAGAATGCACATGAATAAGGTAGTAGAAGTACCTAATAAGAATGTTAAGATTATTTTGGCCAAAATGGTAAAGATATACAAGGATTGGTTAAAGAAACTCCATTTTGAATTATGAGGGTATTGTACCACAAGTAGATCATTTATAGGAATGCCACCTTATTCTCTATTGTACAACATAAAAGTAGTGCTACCTATGAAAGTTGAAGTAAAATCTCTTTGGGTCTTACTTGAATCAAAGATCCCAAAATACCATTGAACTAAGAATAAATATGGCTAGTTAGCTTTGCTCGACAAGAAAAGACTAAAAGCCATGTACCATAAATGGTAGTATAAAAGAAAGGATGGTGCATGCTTATAATACAAGGGTCAAATCAAATATGATAAGAGTAAGGGATTTAGCGCTAAAGACCACCTGTCCATAAGCTCCCAATCCAAGAAGGAATTCAAACCAAATTAGGAAGACCCTTATATGGTTAAACAAATATGTTCAAATGGGGGTAATAAAGCTATTAAACCTAACTGGGAGTGAATTCTCAAAACCTATGAACTTAGATTAATTGAAGAATTACTTCATATGAGGAAAAAAAGAATAAAAAAATCATGCTAGGTTAAAAATCTAAGAGGGCAACTTAGGTAAAATTTAAGGCAAGAAAAAAGAAGCTTATTAGGTTGAAAACATAAAAAGGCTATCTAAGTAAAAGTTAGAGTAACCCACTGATGTGAAAACCTAAAAGGCAGCTCAAACAAATTATAAAAAAAATGCTAAAAACAAAAAAAGAAGAAGAGAGAGACCAATAAGCTAACAAAAAAGGAACACAACATATGATACAAAGACTAAGCAAAAAGAAAGACAAACGGGCAACTATGGTAGATCCTAAAAAAGGGAAGCAAAGGAAAGTGCCATTAGACCATGATTTGTAAAAACTAAAGGACTATCATAAATGAGCTTTTATTAAAAGTAACAATGATGTGGATAGGCTTAATATTGAACATGCAAAATGAAATGATTCATGATAGATATTAGTGCCAAAAAGAAATATCTTTCATATTATAAACATTACTTGTCATACATGCTTTTAAAATAAATAAAATAGAAAGCCTTTTCCTTAAACTATGCTACTCCTTTTCATCCTATATAACCAAAGTGATCTACGCATCTTGTAACCATGCTTGGAAGACATCATTCTTGAAATAAGTGGCCTTGATGGTAGGAAAAAGATAAATTTAACGGTCTACCCATATATTGTCCATCTTATCCAAGAAAGGCTAAGTAAGTGATCCATCTATGAAGAAAGAAAGGAAGCCTATAAAATCCTAAAGAACTTGAACCAATGCAAAACTCAAGAAGGATCGTAAAAAGTGCTAGAAGTCATAACAAAAGTGATCATATAGCTATCACAGGTCCTTAAGGTAACCTAGTCAACCTCTATTAGGGACACATTTAATGGATGTTTTGAGGAAAAAAAATATGAGATAGCCACTCACTTTACTCTACTACAAAAGAAGTATGCCTCAATAAACATTGGTTAAAATGGTGTTGTGGAAAGTATCACCTTACATTAATTGTCAAAAACTCTAAAAAAACTACTCTTATAATTGCATCTAAAAAAAGAAAAAAAAAAAGAGGAAAAACTAGTTAAGTTGAAAAATCAAGAGGGCAACCTCTGCAAAATTGAGACACCCACTAGATTAAAAACTCACATAGGTGAACTAGGTAAAATTAGTATGATAAAGAAAAATAAAAGAAAAATAAACAAATGTTATAAAAACAAACTAATAAGTTGAATTTATCTTAATAAGGGACATATTAGAAGCAATAAAAGAGTCCTTGAAAAAGACTGACTAATGCTGAGAGTGACCCTATCTAAGACAACTAAGGTCTCACTAAGAATCATCGATACTAGTATGTTGCCCAACTCAATCTCCTCTAGAAGCCTAAAGGTATGAAAATTTGCTTTATCATCCTACTTCCTAAGTAAAAACTCTTCCATTAATAATGTTAATAAAATATGAGTCTAAGTGGCTCTAGAACCACTCCTATGGGGATAAAAGGTCAACAAAGGAGAGAGCAACACCTTTTCCCCACCTAAAGTGTATAAAGCCACCTCCTCCGGGGATATGTCAAATAACTCCATCATCTTATCAACATGTGGACAATCTACACATAACAAAGTCTTTGATCCATAGATCCGATGTTTGATCAAATCTAACAGACTGGTTCCAACTTGATTATTGGGCGCAAATTTCCAATTATGTTATTTCTTTCAAATTAATCTTTAAACCATAATGCACGTGACTATAATAGAACAATGATCAAGCTAATATAATGCATAAATGTGTGCAAGTATCGTCCTACAGAGATAAGGGCAATAAGTACTAGATTATGATGATCCTATTTTTTTTCTAGAAATTGAAGATTAAAGATAATAATTAAACTATCAATGCCAGAAAATAAACTAACTAGTAATTGAATGGCTAAAAAATTGTAAGCAATTTAGAAAAAGAAAACCTTATAAACAAAAAACCTATGACACTTAACTTTACTAATGGAAAATCATGAAATCAATTATCATTCAATGATATATTGGATTAGAACAAGCAACTATCAATTAAATCTCCAGTTATTGGATTATAACAAGCAACTATCGATTAAATCTCCTGTTGTTAAGGCTCTTTCTTAAGTATGTCACTTAATATGTAACCATTCCTCTAGATCCATCTCTCAATGTGAACTAGGAATGTGTTACTTCAGCAACACAAATAATTCTTTACGTGATAATAGTAGGTTAAGTGGGTATCTTTACTCATTAGTTAACCTAAGGGAAATGATTATAGGTATATTTCAATTTATAATCTTTCATTCCATAATTGTAACATAAAACATGTAATTAGTGGCTAAGCACTCACAAGCGTTAGGCTTAAGAATCATTCACTTGCAAGAGAACAAAATCTAAACATATTCATTGAAATAAAAAACTAATCAATCTTTTTTTATGGCCACATCGGTCCTACATCAAAAGATCTAACCTAACATACTAACAAAAGAAGTCAAATGCAAAAGTAAAAACATCATCTTGATAATGGAAATAAGAAACAAGAGAAGGAAAAGTGAGATCTCCCAATGGTCTTGATAGATCTTCTCTTTATCTCCTCCTTTGAATTAATAAAGCTTTAAACTCTTATACTTGATCTCCTTTTGAAGCGTATTTCCTTTGTTTTCTTCTCCTAAAAACTTTATTTCTAACACTTTTAGACCTCTTTCTTGAAAAACTTGAGTGTAGACTTAATATACTCTTCAAAAACCTTAAAACTTAGCAAAAACATAGGTTATGAATCATCCAGGTTGTGGCTTGCGACCTCTATTAGACATCGAAAAGTCGTAGCCCATGACTTTGGTCATAAGAATGACAAAAGCTCTTTCCTCTTATGCATCTAAATGTCTAACTTGGTCCCTGAAGTTTTATCCATGCCCAATTTGGTCCTAATTCACTCCAAACTTACTAAAACACCTACAAAACATCCAAATGTGAGGAATAACCCAAATTAACACAAAATCACTTAATTACCATCAATTTGAGCCCAAATCCTATCAAATATCTATGCATAAATTAAGCCTAATGCAAAGCAATCCCAACTACACCTTAGCAATTTAAGATGGCACTAAAACTCATCATATAATGGGTAAATCTCCATATCTCTAAAATGGAAAAAATAGCTATATGGGTCCCAAAAATCACAAGTTATATGTAAGAAGTCTTGATTAAGCCTAGTGGAAGATAAATAGCTAAAAGCCCAAAATCTTAGCCAAATGAGGTAGGACCAATCTGAGGTTGTAAAGGATCATAAAAATCTCATTACCATGAGATTAATGCCCTTAATCCTCTTAAAAAAATCTCATTATTGCTTAAGTAAGAAAATGTATGAGGATGGGATTAATTCTAGTGACAGGAACACACTAATCGCACTAGAACAATTGGACTATATCATATTGTTAAGGAATGGATCCAAGTTGTTGACTATGATTGACTTGAGATTAATGCGTTTTGAAGTACGAGCCTATTATAGGTCTTCTCTACAGGCAATAGTAGAAAAGGTACCCTCTCAACTTTGGCCCTCATATCCTTAGCTCCATGATGGAGGATCATTTCCTCAGACTCATCAAAATATAAGAACAACCTTAGGCGAGTGGCAAAAGTTGGAATAGTAATGAATTAACCATCCATTTTAGGTACCGCACTACACTAGTAATAAATGCCTTTCTAGGCCTACTGGTCAAAGCCACATCTACCAAAGTTTTAAGAAACTTTATCCCCAAAAACATGTGGATGGGTAGGTCCTTCAGTAAAGGACATGCATCTAGCCCCTCTCTCTGTAGGGAGATGCACTCACCAAGGTATCACTCCCAAATTGAGGGATCCACTAGGAGTTGACGCTTATAATAATGTCTCTCAGTGGCTAATTTCTCACTCTATATGTCACAAGGTTTATCCTAGCTAAGGTAGAACTACAAAACAAAGACACATGAAATCATTATAAGTATTAGATAAACTCAAGCATCATTATAAGACTAACACCATACTTGTACATGTAAGAACACTTAATTGGTCCCTCCATAGCTCATTTAGGTGAGTGTAGTGAGTAGAAGTGGTCTTCTCAGTGTGATAGATCCAACTCCATCTCTAAAATATGAAATAGTAGAACTTCATGTTTAGAAAGGCATTGTTGCCTACTGTAAGTCCTAGCTCGATAGCCTAAGCCTAACAAAGGATAATAAAATAATCAAGTGCATGCATAATAAGATTTAAAAGAAAATGAAGGAAGATAAATCCATAAAATTCATAACTCAAGTACCTTTCAAGCACCATTCATATACAACAACCTTAGGCAGCAGCAATCTAAAAGCAATAAAGATCGACCATCGCTATTGAGCCTTGTCAAAATCCTCCACTAGTCATAAATCCTTTAGTGAAGAGAGTAAGAAAATCCCCATTATGTCTCTACGCATGGAAAATAACATCCTAAAACTGGTATAACACCATATCAGGCAAATATGTCGTAATCATCGGAGCCCTAAAATGTATGTTAAACCATACAAAGGTGTTCCTCCCTTTCAACAAAGGGATGAACCCTAATCGATATTAAATGTACTCCCTTTATAAAGGGCCCAGTATAAAATCCAACATTAGTATGGACTAATAGCCTTAAGCATGGAATCCCTATGATGCATGTGAAGTTAACAAGTGTGAAAGTCACCTCCCCTATTAGTGTATGAAGGAACTGTTGCTTATTAGTGTGTGAATTAAAAGTAGCATGAATAAAGGAAGTAACCATATCAATGTAACACACCCGTATGTATGCTCATCTAGCCCTTAAAATTAGGTGGTCACCAAGTTCACAAATCCATAAATCTTTATGAAGGTTAAGTCACCCTAAAAAGCAACAAGCAATAACGACATGCAAGAGTAAATAAGGAGAACATAATAAGTAATATGAGCAATATATAAAATAAAAGAAAAAAGAAATAGCATTAAGAATAGGAAAATGATCACGACCACATTAGTGACACACACACCTATAAATAATGATATCACTGATACACAGAGACACAACATAATCATTTAAACAAGTAAAAAAAATCAATGTTCAAACATAGTGCAGATTTTAAGAGGATAGCATAAGAGTAACCAAAATCAAAAGCAGAATAAGCATAAGATATTAAACATACAGGTAATAGCTACATATCCTAATATAAGATCCAATGTTGCAAAATAACTAAAATAATTGCATATAAGAACTAACAATAAAAATGAAAAAGAAAAGGTAAATAAATAAAAAAGACAAAAGACAAAAGGCCTACCTCATCATATGTGATACGAATAGGTGAGAAAGCATATTATATACTAACTGAACCTTCATTTTTGATTTAGGACCTCTCCAAAAGGTCTTTAAATGAATGAAGTTAATTAGCAATGTTGCGTGATGGTCATAACCAATGTTTAGAGCTGCTAAAACGTTTATAGGGGAGTAGATCGCAACAGGAGCGACACTAGCGACATCTAAAGTGTAGAGAATGGGAATGACATTCTACTACATCTCATAATCTTATAAAAGGCTGAAAAAGTCTAAAGAGGGCTAAAAGAAAAGGATAAAAGAGAAAAGGAGAAATTTTTAAAAATAAGGAGAATGAGGTAGAAGTGACTAGCTAGGAGTATATCTAGCCCAAGGTTGTCAATGCAAACAATTAAAACCCACCTTTATGTTTTTAGAGGTCGTATGTATGATCCCTTTCTATTTTTGGTATTAATTATCTATACAAATAATATCTTGTTTGTACAAACCACCTTGGCTAGGTAAAAAAAAAGAAAGAGAAAGAACAGAAGAAAAAAGAAAAAAGAAAAAAAAGAAAAAGAAGGAAAAGGAAAAGGAAAGAAAAGAAAATATAGATGACAAATGTGTTAAAATTTTTAAAAAACCAAGAGGCAGAGAGCAAGATATCTCTAGAAAGCAAACAAAAGACCAACTAAGAAGGGGAAAAAAAAAGGAAGAATGAGAAGTAGATAATTCCCCTAAGACAAGAGACAATTAGAAATCTAAGTCTTAGGCTAACAAGAAGGCGTAAAGTGTGTAAAACATAATGCATCCATATCCTTTTAGAATCCTTGAAATGTGTGAATAACTTATTTATATTGATTAGAATATTTGTCATCATAGCATTGTTTTCCAAACTTATGCAAGGTTAGAACTAAGAGAACTAAAAAGAGAAACCTTGAAGCAAAACTAAGAGACTAAAAGAGAGAAACTTAAGGGCAAAACTAATGAAACCAAAGAGAGAAGCCTGAGGAAAAAACTAAGGAAATTGAGTTAAACGCCTAAGAACAAAGTTGAAAAAAAATAAATTGCCATCTTAGTACCTACTGAGAATTGCTAAGGAAATTATTCATCTTAGTACCTAATGATAGTTATCAAGGACATGATTTATCCCAGTGCCTATTGAAAGCTATTAAGGAAATGATTCATCTTAGTAACTACTGATAGTTATTAAAGAAAGGATCTATCCCCGTACTTACTATGAGTTGCTAGAAGAAGAATGACATATTAGTACTTATTGAGAGCTATTATAGAAAATTATCCATCTTAGATCTAATAGAAGCTTCTGAGAGAAGAATAACATCTTAATAAATGTAGAGAGCTATTAAGGTAATGATCCATCTTAATACATGCTAAGAAATGCTAATTTTAGTGAATGTTGAAAGCTGCTACGAGAAAAATGACACCTTATTCCTATTAAGAGCTGTTAAGAGAGGAATTCGCCTTAGTACCTATTGAAAGCTATTAAAGAATTGATTCATTCTAGTACTTGCTAAAAGTTATTAGGAGACAAATGTGATATTCTTACCTATTGACCATTATTAAGAAAAAAGCCCACCTTAGCACTTCTTGAGAGCTGCTAAAGAGATCATATCATTACTTATCCTTTTTTCAGTATTTATATTTGTGTTCAATGCTTTATTGTACCTTGTATAATGTTCATTTCACCAAAATGCCATTTTTCAAGCCCCGCAAAGTAAGAGGCAAATTATGATCACTAGATTTTTAGATTGTTAGGATTGAAGCTTGATGATGAAAACCATGTTAATTTCATCGCAAAAGGATGGAGCTAATAATGTCTAAAGAAAGGAAAAGCTTGGAAAGCCTTTAAACCTACCATACCCCACAAACAACTAAGATTAAGAAACACCATTTTTGGATTTTCATAAGATTTATTATAGTCAAGTACATGGTTGAATAGACATCTCACAAAAAGCTAAACAACATAAAGTTTATAAAACAATGACCTAGTTTTTCCATTTGGTCATATAATTAAGTGGTTGGTTGTACAAATAACTACAAAATCTTAAATTCTAGAATATTCATTAATCTTATCCATAGAAGAAACTGGAGAGGAAAAATAATGTACATCATGTGAACATGGCGTAAATACATCTAACTCTCCTCTATAACTACCCATCTCTCAAATGTCATAAGATAATGCTAATGTCCTTACCTAAATATTTTAGAATAAAGACCTAAAACCCTAAAGAACATCACCAAGCCCAAAAACCCTAGAACTCTATAATATCACACTCAATGAAAGGTTAAACAGGGCTAAACCCCTTTCTTTGTATTGAACTAAGATCTTTTTGAAAGGAAATCCACCATTTCAAGGTATCTTTGAAGATAACAAGCCAATTCTCAGGCCATCCCAAGGCCTATCCTTCTTCTCTTTCCCTTTCCACATTTTCCCTTTCTTTTGGTTCTATTTTCTAGTAGTAATAGGCCCAAAAGCCTATACAAACATCTATCGTCTATACATACATATAGGTAGTCTATATAGACCACTTATTTATCTATATATATCACTATTGCTGCTCACATAGACTTATAGTGAACTCCATTTTTATCTTTGTGATTCTAAGCTTTTTCTTTAGTTTCTCAAGCTTATAGATGATTGAAATAGGATAGGTTATAATAACCAGTGATCCTCTTTCTTGTTTTGATCTTCAAAACCATATTTTAAACCCATCTTTTATGGATGTCTTAGCCTTTCTAGGGATATGTCTCAACTTTTTGCTTATTTTATGGTTTGACATGAATAGGAGATGATGGAAAAAAGTTATAACAACCTACAATTTTTTTATTCCCTTTCATTTATTATTCATTATTCCAATATGTGTTTTATTCCATCATGACATATACATACCCTTTATTGCTTTATTTGCATCATTATATGTTATTGTCATTGTCATTTTCTCATTAAGGGGGACATAATTATATGACTATTTCATGCATCCTTCTCATTTCATATTGAGTATTTCATGATAACAATATAAACAATTATATGACCATAAGGTGAGAGGGTAAATAACCTCGTTCGTCACTTTACTTTGGTATCTTTAGAGTAGGAATCCTCTCTTTAGCAATGATTAGCATCAATATGTGTACATTTAATGTAAGTTTTAGAGTTTAAGACTTGTAACTTATCATTTGTGATTATATATGCATGGACACTCATATGACTAAACGTTTCCCCATATGTTATGGATATGTATACTTGATTAATTTCATGTGATTGCATGGTTGACATGCTAGATAAATGATTACCATTGTTTAAAATGGATTGAATAATTAATGAGGAAAAAACTTCTAAAGTAAGCCATAGATTTCTTGAAGGCGGGATCCCTATATCTGAGCGACTTAGAGGTACCTAACATCTTTCCCAAAATATAGCTAACTCTCAAACTTAATCTATAATAGGGTAAGATGAGTTAGACCTTTTAGAAAACCTATGTAGACTAGAACCCATCCTTGCCCTACAAATTTATTTCGACCAAAGTTAACTGGTGAATTCAATTACATTTTTAAGGTATTACCAAAGTATTACCCCTCGAGGTCCTTCATTACCACTTTATTTATGTCATAGGCTCTATGATTAGCAAAACCTATCAATTAGTCCCTCGATGATCTATTCATATGCCATTACTTAGAGTTGTACCAAAGCATAACCCTATGTGCTCTTAATCCCCTAATGTTTGATAAAAGGTTTAAGATTCACAATCAAAATTCCAGTCATTCAAATGTAGTTGCAAAGTCAAGATGCTCACATTCATGTTTGAAGAAACAAGATGGATAGGTTGGCTTGCATTTGATGAAACAAGATAGATGAGTTAGCTCACATTTAAAGAAATAAGATGAATGAGTTAGTTCATGTTTAGAGAAATAAGATGGATGACTTGGCTCACATTCAAAGTGATAAGACAAATGAGTGTCTCATGTATAAAGAAATAGGACTCATGTTTAAAGAAACAAAATGGATAAGTTAGCTCATGTTCAAAGAAATAAGAAGGATAAGTTAGCTCATTTTTGAAGAAATAGGATGAATGAGTTAGCTCACATTCAAAGAAATAGGAGGAATGAGTTAACTCATATTCAAAAAGACATGATAGAGAAGTTGGCTCACATTCAAAGAAATATGACATATGTGTTGATTCACGTTTAAGGAAATAAGATGGATGAGTTTGTTCACATTCGAAAAGATAGGATGGATGAGATAACTCATGTTCAAAGAAAACTGATGGATTAGTTTACTTATGTTTGAAGAAGCTAAATGAATAGGTATAACCCATGTTCAAAAAGCCTAAGCATTAGTTGAAAGTAATTAAGTAAATCAAATCTTTGTAAAACTTTTCTTTGTTTTTAAACTTTTGACTTATGCTTTGATGAGCCTCATGTAATGGTCATATTATCAAAATATCACTTTTCAAGCTCCGTAAAGTAGGGGTAAACTATAAGTAGTAGATTTTAAGATTATTAGGATACAAGTTTAAATGAGAACCTTTGAGCCAAGCCTACCTCACAGTCACCTAAGCAAAAACTTGTTATGAGCATCATATTTTAAACCTCAGGATACAAAGCCTAATAATGAAATCACCAAACCAAATCCCCATAATGACAAAAGAAATTCTCTAAATAAAGCGATGAAAGGACATATAAACCATAGAAAAGCCAAAGACCAAGCCCAAACCTAGCCTGGGGCTGTCAGCTAAGTTTGATAGGTTATACAACCATCATGTAGGGTTATACAACCCTCAAGGAAGGTTGTACAACCTTAATGATAGTTCTTTATTTTTAAGTATTTTGTAGGGTTAGTTTTGTTGTTAATTGAGTCTAATTTGAAAAAAAAAAGCTAGTTAATCTCTCATTTTTGGCTTGTATTTTGCAATTTTATAGGAAATCCTAGAAATTGGAGCCTATTGATGATTTATGAGAGTTTTCTGGGTGAAATTATGCAATTTCAAAAGTTTAAGAACTAAATAGAAATTCGACTATTCAGCGACCAGTTTGATATTTTTCAGACAGAGTTTAAGTCTAATTTCCATTCAAATTAGGAAGACCCAAGAAGTCCATGCAATTGTGGGAATTTCACCAGCTCCTATTCACAAGAGAGGAACTTTGGTTTGTTATAATTCTTAATTAGTGGAGGATGCTATTTTTCCTATTTTAAAAGGGAATAAGAGAGTATAAATAAGGGAGGAAGTCTTTGTAAAGAAGAGGATTATGATTATTATTTTTTTAGAGAGTTTTTGCTTTGTTTTATTTTTGGAGAAGAAGCCATCCAAGAGAGAAGGATTATTGGTCAACTATCAAGTTTGAAGAGAATTGAAGAATACATGGGTTTTTATCATGAACACTTTTCTATTTTATTTTCTCTTTATTTTGATATTGGTTAGTAATTGAATTATGAACTAAATTAATTAAGCACTTGGGTATGGTGAACCCTAAGATGAGTTTCAAATTGTGATTTTTTAGATAATACAATATTTTCATTATTTTATGGAATTCAATTGTGTTTGCTTTTTATTTCCTTAAATTGATATATTCGGAATATCAATTATTGTTTTAATTCTTTAAATTTAGATTGAGAAATGAAGTTATTGAATAGATTTAGCATAATTGAAAGGAGTTGTATGTACCCTTAGAGATAGGATAACATAAATCTTTCGGATTAGGTTCAAATCTAATAGTGAAATTCAAAGAACTATAATGCAATTTTAGGGGTTTTAATTAGGAAAAGATTCCAATTAATCAACTTAGAATTAGATGTTAATAATCTTGAGAAAGACTTTAATATACTAAAGGAATTTCCACGGTTCCATAAACATTGAATTAGATTGTATTATTGAAAAATCAATGTCTTAATAAGTCTTAGGGGGATTCAATACTTGAGTGCTATTTGTCATATTTGATCACCTTTTTCGACTCTCTAGTTCATATTTTCATTATTTTAGTTTGTTGAATTATTTTATTTTATTGGTTAATTAATTCACTTAAAATTTTCGGTTAAATAATGGAGAAAGAGCTAATACTAGTACTTTTAGTTCTTGAGGGATTGACACTCGATACTCCTACGCTATACTATACTC
>CATIWR010660872.1:0-19426 GCA_949677035.1 Omphalea diandra | reverse complement strand
CTTGTAGAAAACTTACAATTATTACATATGCGTAATTTTTTAAATTTCATTTAATGATTTGTATATGTTCTTTTATAGCCTACGTGGTATAGTATTTTTATAATTTAATAGTTTTTAGTAAGAGGTGAGCAAAAATCAGACCAAACTGAAAAACCGACTGAACCTTGTTGGTTTGGTTAGTTTGATCCTTTAAGATTTGATTTGGTTTTAATTTAAAAAAATTTTGATTTTTGGTTTTTGGTTCAATTTTTTATATAAAAAAACCAAAAAAAAAATTAATTAACTAAAGTTATTAATAAATCAAACTAATTTAAATCGGATCAGATTTAAAATACATGTAATTTAATCGCAGCAAATTAAACTGAACTTTATAGGTTCGGTTTATATGAACATAAATTTCTATTTAACCGGTTCGGTTAATTCAATTTTTTTAAAATTTTTGTTCGGTGCGATTTTAAATATACAAAATTCAGTTTATTTAATTTGATAAAAAAAACTGAACCAAATTAACTGAATCAACCATTTGCTTACTTCTAATTTTTAGTACACTTGCATTGCAGTGATTAAAATCATTATTAAATATATACATTAATTAATTTTTAATTTTGTACTTGTGTAAATAAGGAGAATAAATTATGTAAAATTATAAATAATTAAAAATTTTCTAGAATACATATAAAATAAATTTTTAATAAATGTGAATTTTTATTAATAAGTGAATAAAAAATAAATTTAAAAACTAAATAAGAGTTATACAAAATTAATAAAATAACATGAAGAAATAAAGAAAATATTTTTATCGCTCAATATTGATATACATATTCACGGTAACAATTAAAATATCAAAATAATATTATAATAATATTTCTATTTATAAATATATTTAAAAAATTTAGTGTATAACAAAAATTTATCTTATGAATCATAAATTTAATATACAATAAAATTTATGGCATAATTATGAGAAAATTACTTTTTTGTAAACTACATTTTAGGATAAATTTTATGTGCTTTCATTATTTTGAGAGATAGTATAAAGACTTATATGAGACATTAAAATCTGTTTAGATAATACTACATATAATTGTCCATATGAAAAAATATTTTATGATAAATAAATTTCAATATTTGATATTATCTAACTTTAAAATTTATTGATGGGCATGATAAAATAATGGTATATTGTAAATTATTTTCTTTTAAATTTAAAAAAGATACCCTTCATTTTTTAGATGGAGAGAACAATGTTTGGTAAGAATATTTGTCTTCATGCATGTTGTCTCATAGTTATTTCAGCATATATGATATTTTCATAGAAATTTTTGCAAAACATTCTTATACTATTTACATAAGTCATTTGATGACTTAAAATTAAATTATATTTATCTTAATTTTTAAATATTTTAAAAAAAAGTAACACAAATTTAAAAATATAAATATTTTTATCTATTATTTTAATTATTTCAAATAATTATAAATTTAAAGATTAAAATAATTATTAATTATATAAAAATATTATTCATCCAATTAAAATTTATAACTTAAGATTATTGTTATGAATTTCAAAAATTTCTATATCCTTTTATGTTAAAAAATTTTTTCCTAATTATATTTACAACTAATATAATATAGATTTTAAATATCACAAATTTTAAAAATTAAAATATAATATATATAATATAGATTTCAATTCACAAATTTAAAATTAAAATAATAATTAATTTTATAAAAAAAATATTATTCATTCAATTAAAATCTATAACTTAAGGTTATTATTGTCAATTACAAAAAATTGTATACTCTTTTATGTCCAAAATTTTTTTTCGTAGTTAGCGACTTTTATATATAGTATAGATTAAATTATATTTATTTTAATTTTAAATAATTAAAAAATAAAGCAATACTAACTTAAAAATATAAATACTTTTATCCATTATTTTAGTTATTTCAAATAATTACAAAGTTTAAAGGTTAAAAGTAATAATTAATTCTACAAAAATATTATTCATTCAATAAAAATTTGAAAATTAAGTTTATTATTGTGAATTTTAATAAGTTCCATATCCTTTTATGTTCAAAAATTATTTTCTAATTAGTCATTTTTGAACATAATATAATGTAGAGTTTAAAAATCACAAATTTCAAAGATAAAAATATAGTATAGAGTAAATAGATTTCAAATTTTACAAAATTTAAAATTAAAGCAATAATTAATTTTATAAATAAATATTATTTATCTAATTAAAATTTACAAATTAAGATTATTATTTTTAATTTTAAAAAAAATTTATACCTTTTTATGTCTAAAATTTTTTTCCTAATTTGCCACTTTTATATATAGTATATATTATGTAAGTCATTGGATGAACTTAAAATTAATTTATATTTATCTTAATTTATAAATGTTTTTAAAAAATAAAATAACACTAATTTCAAATATAAAATATTTTTATCCATTATTTTAGTTATTTCAAATAATCACAAATTTTAAAGATTAAAATAGTAATTAATTCTATAAAGAAATATCTTCTATCCAATTAAAATTTATAACTTAACATTATTATTGTCAATATATCCCTTTATATCCAAAATTTTTTTTCTAATTAGCTAATTTTATAGATAATAAAATATATATTTTAAATATCATAAATTTCAAATATTGTAATATAGTATAGATAATATAGATTTCAAATTTCATAAATTTTAAAAATTAAAATAATTAATTTTATAAATAAATATTATCTATCCAATTAAAATCAATAAGTTAAGGTTAATTATCATTAATTTAAAAGTTTTATCCCCTTTTATATCTAAAAATGTTTTTCCTAATTAGCTACTTTTATATATAGTATAGATAATATAAAAAAATAAATTATACTTTTCATATTTTTTAATATTAAAAAAATAAAAGAACTTTAACTTAAAAATATAAATATTTTTATCTATTATTTCAGTTATTTTAAATAATTATAAATTTTAGAATTGAATTAATGATTAATTTTATAAAAAATATTATTCATTCAATTAAAATTTATAATTTAAGGTTATTATTATTAATTTAAAAAAGTCAAAAACTTTTTATGCTCAAAAATTTTTTTTCTAGATAACTACTTTTATATATAGGATAAATATGCAATTACTGATAGTATATACATCATTCTTTTTTCCTATTTAAAAATGTACACATATTTTCATATTATTTTGAAATAAGTTATCCTAAAAACTTTTATTAGCTTTTAATCAAACAATTTTATTTTTTTAGTTTAAAAACAAATAATGATTTTAACCTAACCTTATTATATATTAAGGCTCATTTTGTTTCATAAAAAATAACTTGTCTCAGGAAAATATTTTATAATAAAATATTTTTTGAGGAAAATATTTTCTAAATAACATTTTCTAGTATTTGGAACACATTATAAAAAATATTAATTTTCTTTTTATTCATAAGATTATAATAAAATTTAGATTATAAACATTTTATATTTATATTATTTAATATTTAATATAAAAAATACATTAAAAATTAATTTTTTATGGCTGGTTGATGATGATCGATAATAATTATCAGTAGTCAAAGATTACCAATGATAATAAATATGTGTTTATATGATTTATATTTCATTTGAATAAATTTATCAAAATTTGAAAAATGACTTTTTATTTTCAAAACTGAAAATCATTTTTCTAAAAAATGACTTAATTTTTCCCTTAACTAGAAAAATATTTTATGTTGACCAAATTTTCTAAATACATCAAATAAAGTAAAATATAGAAAATATTTTCCTCAAAACAAACGAAATCTAAAATGTAATTAATTTCAACTACTTCGTAATTGAATTACTTCAATAATACAGTATTACTACTTTTCTCATTCCTATATAGATAATATCAGTAGAGTCCTGGTGTTATGTGAAAAAATAATAATGATAATATCAGTACAGAGTCCTGGTGTTATGTGAAAAAATAATAATAATAATAATAATGAGATCCGTTTATATATAAAATCCTGCATTCACCCTTATAAATAAGAAATGAACAGGATTTCCCTAAAATTTTCAACTAATCCTTTAGATTAATAATTTATTCTTTACTATAGTACCTAGTTTCATCATTTTTAATCCATACTTGAATTACTTATTTAAACATTTTAGGCTCGATATTTAGTATTTTTAGAATTGGATCGAACTAATTAGTTAGACCAGTAAAACTAAAAATTGATTAATATTTCAATTTGATTCAATATTAAAAATTGATCATCTAAAAAATAGGTTAAAATTTTAAAAAATCGGACACAATCAAGAAAATCATTCAAAACTAAAAACCAGACCATCAATTCAAACTAAAATTATATCATTTTATGAAAAATTTAAAAATTTTAAAAATTTACACTATTTTACTTAAAATTTAAATTTTCAAATTAATTTTATAACTTTATCATATTATACATTTTTTCTAATTTTATATATTTAAACCAAAAATCTATTAAACCATATTAGTTAATATTTTTTAAAAAAATCTATTGAACCATATTAATTAAACTAATTGAATTCAAAATCAATCAGCTAACCAATTCGATCAGCTAACTGACTCGATCTCAAGTCCAATTTTAAAAAATATTATCAATATTTTGAGAAATTAAATTAGGACGAATAGTGGCATCTCATCTTTAATTCTAAATAATATAATATAATATTACCTTATATATTACGTCTAACTGCATTAATTTTAAATACTCGTTTTGGCTCTTTTCAACTATTTGACTTATAAATTATAGAATAAATTATCCAAAATAATCTCAGAATTAATCAATTAAACAAAAAATTCTAAATAGTCCAGCGAACAGCAATCCAAACGAACCATTATTATATAAAAATATATTTTTAATAAACTTTAGTTTATATTCATACTATGTAATTAATGAAACATTTATAAAACTATATAAGAAATGAGTCTTGCACTAAGAATTTTCCTTTACATTTGACCAAACATTCAATCCTCAGTAATTCTCTGTTGAACCTTAACTATGTATTTTTTTGAGTAAATGATACATTCACAGTACAGAACTATGTCCCACTTGCTCATACAGAGGTTTACCACAAAACTAGTTTATTGATATTTATGATCCATGCTAACAACAATTTCATAATAAATGATACATTCACTGGCTGATAAAAGATTTTATCACCAATTTAAATGTAGACTTGTATACCTGTTCTCCCCAATTTACTCATCCTCAGGATAAGTTTCAAGAAACCGTCTTATTTTTAATCGTTCATCCCTTGTTAGATCTGGGTCATCACCAGTCAATCTCCCACAAACTGCTGCACTAGCATTGTCCCTTTCATCACCAAGAACCTAGTTGAAGAATAGAACAAGTGCACTCAAAAAAATTTTGCTCATATTAATGTGTAATTTAACAGTTGGCTTTGATTTTAAATAGGGAATATGCTAAATTTTGCTTATATTAATGTGTAATTTAACAGTTGGCTTTGATCTTAAATAGGGAATATTCTATTTTTGGGACATTTCAACATTTATCTTCTAAAATTATCATTCATAAATTGATAAATCCTTTTTCTAATTATTTTTTAAAATTTTTCTTCCTTTCTAATGGTAAATTTCTCTTTTATATATAACTAATGCCAACTCAAGACTTAAATGCCACTATGTCAAAGTTTGTTTAATTTCTTATTTATCAAATAAATACTTTGACACATGACAATTTTTTCTGAACTTCCGAGACTAGCTTTATATACAAACTAGCTAAAAGCCCACATATTGCTTCTTTATTAGTAACATGTTCTAACAATTAGTACTATAAATTAATTTTATTTAAAATTTAAAATTAAAATTATATATATATATATATATATATATATATATATGCAAAAGAAGAAAAAAAGACGCATTAAATGATAACATAAAAATGTAATTAAATAAAATCTCATAAAAGCTAGTTCAAAACACATTAAATGACAAGATAAGATGTAATTAAACATGACTTCCATGAAAGCTAATCCTAAATGGAATAGTAATAGGGAAGTGAAGATGTTGGATAAATAAGAGCAAAGTACTTCATTAGCTTCCAAATATATTGTATAGATAGATACGTATGTGTGTGTGTGTGTGAACGCGTGTGCATAAATTGATAGATAGATATGTATGTGTGTGTGCGCATGTATAAATTGATGATTTTTACTATTGAAAACAGTCTATAGAGCTGAATTTTACTTGAATGTAATTGTTGACATGCCCATCTTTGTTGGGAGAAGTAACCAGCCCATGTTTTTTGTATGTCCATTCTCCATCAATAATGTATTTGTACTCGTAGTGTCCTTCCTGTCAAAGTGATAGCACAGTATTTCTCTGAAACTCAAAACCGCTATTTTGAACAATTGAACATCCATTTCAGTAACTGGTTAGTACACTAGAGAAATTCTCTCTCTGAAATTGGGCAAACTTTGTGGTCTCTTTGAAGTTCATAATTATTCCATCTTACTACTACCTTTGCGTACTTTCTGAAGAAAACTCCCTATATTATGACTCTATCTAGCCAAAAAAAAAATACTGAATTTATTTGGTAAGGTAAATATAATATTTATTTTATGAATTAAGACATGTAAATAATAATATTATACTAATATTTCTACTACCAAGCAGCATAACAGAAACAAGAACATGATATTATTTATAAGCATAGGCATGTCTCATTAAAAATTCAGTCCCAAAAGGTTGTGTGGAACAGGCATCAAGTAAATGTGCACTTAAAGATAGTCCTTCAGCCTACTTGATCTTTCATATTATAAAGCTAATTGCAAACATGGAAAACATTGCAAAAAGAAAAATTGCAAAGATTTGAACTATAAAAGGAAAATGACCTCAAAAGAACAAAAGAGAAAAATAGGAGGGCGAGGGGGGAGTGACAATGACAATTCCCTCTTAAAAATTTGCAGCTTGCAAATTAAATCATACTTATTCAAGAGAAAGAAAAGAAAAAAGGTGAGGAAAAAGACATACCAACAATTCTCTTTTGAGAAGCCACATTTGCTGTTCCTTATCCAATTTTAAAGGTATTCTCTAGCAAAAAGAAAATAATAATAAATATAGAAAACTAATAGAAAGAAAAAATAGAAACATAAAGTGTTATGATGTATCCATTCAGTACTAACTATTAAAAAGCAATCATACTTGCATAATTTACAATACAATTTTTAAAACATTTTAGTTTCTCATTCTCTCTCTCTATCTCTCTCTATCCACATCCATTATGTGAAATTAGCAAACTAAATCTTGATATAATTTTCTACATTTAGATTATAAGCAAAATCAATACAGCAAACTTAGTATTTCATCTTATGGCAAGATCACATGCAATGGCAGGACATGCAGATTTTCATATAGAAAACCATATGACATTTTGTGTGCATGAAGCATTTAGTGTCTTGTTTTCATATAGAAACCCATATGACATTTTGTGTGCATGAAGCATTTGATGTCTTAAGTCAAAGCAGAATCCATAAAACCACAAACTATTCTAAATGCTACATTCAAGCACCCAAAGAGTGAATTCGCACAGCAATATTACCTGTCCCCATCCGATATCAAGTCCGGAAATTTCAACTGTAGAGCAATTGTTATCTTTCCAGGTCAGAGTAACAAGCCTCTTCCTGAGACCTGTAAGCTTTCAAATGAGAGAGGAAATAAATTAGTCGGTAACGAATAAAAATTATAAGGCAGAAAACATTACATTATAAAGCTTGTAGTTCTTTGAGAACTAAGAAATAGTACCTAATCATCGAGTCGTTTATTTCTTATATACGATTTTATTTCCTTGCCACTCTATGGAGGCACTTCCATGATTAATCAATCATTGGAATCTTAAGGTTGGAATAAGATGGGCTTCTACAACAATAGTAGTATTTATTTTTCCATAAGTTCTATTTCTTACACTTAGACCACCACAAACTCACTTATGCACTCTCCACAAATGAAACTACTGAAGATTAATAAAATGAACAAACAGAAAACAAAAGTATAATAGTACTCTCTCGGGAAAGAAAATTAATATGTATGGCTGGGAAATATTATAACTTATTGCAATATTATTAAATAGAAAGCAATATGATTTTCAAACGAAAATTTAACAGAAAATAAGAAATTAAAAACAACATTTCCATTGTCCTAAGTTCCAAATCTTATTGCTTGAGTTGCTTCATCTTCACTCTTGATATCGTTTCAAAAAGAAACTTGTTTAAGAAACATGTCATATAACTAAATTTTGCTAGATAATAAAGTCCTTTTGACCATCTAAGTTGAAAAATGAAGAATTAGATCACTTGGAAATGTGAAACCAACTGCTCCACTATTGTGTTCTCAGGCACATGAACCTCACACCCCAAAGTCACTGAAAGTTAGGTTGTCAAACAAAATGGACAAAAGTATGAACTTTAGGGAACATTACAATGTTCAAATTATGAACTTGGCATCAGAATTTAAAGCTAACAGTCATGGGAAAATGATGATTCATTACATGCATAACTGGTGAATTCTGAACAAAAATCAAGAAATGCAGGTTTTTTCGACAAAGCATATGCAAATAATAGTAATTGCTGAGTGCAGAAAATACTGGTTGAAACAATCACAGAATAGTATCATGATCTGTATAGTTTTTCGTTAAAAAAAAAAAAAATCAATTACGCAAGTCATTTGAAGAACAAAGCGAAAAAAAAAAAAATCAATATGCGGAAAGAATACCATAATCAAGAATCCATTTTTGTGATAATATGAGTAAGGGAAACAACTCACTATATCAGCAGTTGCACTTTTTATGGCATCAAGCTTAGGGAAGCATGACCGCTTGCTCTGCAAGAAAAGAAATAATGTGCAACTATGAAGATGCTAATCAGCTACACTGTACTATGGTCTACTTTCTCATCTGCTCAGCTAACTTCTCTTTCGCATTAGTTCCATAGACCACATAATACAGAAACAAGATTTGACATTGAATATGCAATATAAATAATGGTTTCCATCATGTGCCATGTCTTTTGCACACATGAAATTCACAATGGCAATCTAGCAATAGTGTATGATGCCGCTCCAAATTATAACTGGGACAATATGCAATTGATCTCTGAACTACTAAGCTAAAAATGTAGAAAGGATAACATATTTAAGCACTAAATAAGCTTCCTATCATCAAAGTTAAATCATAGGATTAAAGACTGGTGGTTTTGCAATTTAATAACCAAGCCATTTGAGAGAGGTATGCAATAATGTGCCACATATTGAACATTCAAGTATCAATAAGTAGTAATTATTTTCTAAATGAACAAATTCATCAACTGGATCCGGAAATACTTCTCAAAGTGAAGAAGTTATGATAAGTTTAACCCAAGAATACACCCACTTTAAAGTAACATTTATTTAAGGCATGCATAGATCTTCCATGATTATTTTGGAAGCCATATGAATACATGTAATCTTCATTTACATTAAACTATAAACGACAGAGATAGAAAATTACCAGAAGCAAATCATGAGCTTCATTAAGTTTGTAACCTTGAACCCAGAACATGTACGCCATCTGTGATTCATAACAAACACTCAATTCAATATTAAGGGAAGATCAATCAACTACCAACATGAAAAAGTCAGAGAAAGTGAAAATTCAATTTTATAGGAGCCTAATGCATAGTCATAAATAACCCTCATAATAAAAGCAAGAATATGCCAAAGCAATCAAAAGTCAGATGTATTTTTCACTTCTGTTACTTTCGTGAAAACTCTTTTCATATTCACGCCCCTTGGTTTATGTTATTTGCAAGGTTCCTTGTATGAAAAATTCGCTAATGCATAAATATGTTGATGATTTACTATAAAGTCCATAACATTAGAACCTCCAACAAGTTCTCACAATCTATCTTCAACATAAATATTTTTGCAACAGCTGATAGTTATCATTTCCACATCTTATCATTTTATTGTGTGTAATTTATCTCTTGAATGGATGTCAAATGTCAATTTTACAAATAATGAATATTTTATGCCAGAAAGAGAATCCTTGTTACGTGCGGTACAAGGGACATAGACAATGAATTCTAATTAAAAAACCATCAAGTTGATAACTTAATTCCTACCACCTGCCTACTAATAAGAAACCTAGAGTTGATAACTTTAGTTTTGTGCTACCACCCAAGTTAGACGCATCATCATAACATAAAAGTTAATTCGTTATCATGCTGAAATTGAACAATTATCATTGACACTTTATTACTTCCTGCAGAAACTTCTCAGTGACTTTTTGCAATCATTTTGAGTTCATTTTTACTCGTCAATTATATGCTCTAAATCCAGCAAGCAAATCAATGGAAAGCTATGTTAGTGGAATTAGAAAAAGTATCCAATTCAAATACATCTTATTTGTAGTGCTTGCCTATTTTCAAGAATTTCACAAACTTTCCTTTGAATATAAAGCACCCTTCTTAGATAAAGGCCGTATAGCATAAAAGAAAAAGTTGATCCATTTAATTTGTGTTTTGCTTGATTATATAGTATATACTTGTGGCTATGTCTTCCATGGTTAGATGACTCCGAAATATAAACCTAGTAACAGTTTTAAATTAGATAACCAAACCAACATCTTTGTTCGAAGAACCTTCAATTGTATGACAAGATAATGCATCACTTGTTTAGGATCCATGCAACGTCAAAAGGGTTGAGATACCACAACATTAGTACAAGTGTGGAAAGAAATCTGATAATTCAGTTCCACTCTTATGGAACAAGAAAAATGGCAAGAGGTTAGAGGGTTTCTGTGACTTCTTTGATGCATGATATAAATCAGAGATAAAGAAGAATTACAGCCACCTATTCTAATATGTTGACTAAAATGTCAAATACAAGAACATATTTCATAAATGAAATTGAAAATTCATACTGCAACAGCAGGAGCTCTTCCTAGCCCAGCGGTGCAATGTACATATGTCACACCTCCATTTCGTTTTATGGCTTTGTATAATTTACTAACCACTGCAGGAAGCCGTATCCGTAAATCAAATGCATCAAAGTCCCTGCAATGTGAAATAGTAAGTACTGAATCAAAATAAAAATTGCACCATGCAGAAATAGAGGTACACGTCTATCCATGCACATATATGTGTTGTTCTATTCAGCAAAATAACTTAATGATTGAGAAAAAATTCAACAGAGATTTAACAGACCAATTCCACACCAAAATAAACACTACATGCATGGGAAATCATTGAACACTAAAACTTAAGTTCCAAAAAGTGGAATATGATTGAATTATTCAAAATAGATACAAATAAAAAATATAATGTATCATCCACAACTTTTTCAGTGGAAACAAGTTCAACTGTACAATACAATCAACCAATTATTATTATTATTATTATTATTATTATTATTATTATTATTATTATTTCATGAGGTGCAATTTTCAAATGTATCTCAACTTTTGTTTATTATCAATAAAGGCCATCAATTTATTTTCTCCTTTCAAACATATCCTCCAACTAGATTCTGAGTCCCTTGACTTTTTAACTACTCTAATTAGATCCAAAATTTACTTTTAGTTATAATTAGATACTTTTATTTTGCATGCTATTTAGGTTTAGTTTTTTGGTCGAGCAACATAAAAAGAAATTGGTTTTTCATATTTTTATGTTAATAAAAAAATTTATAACTTCTGAAATAAAAAAAATTTAATTTTGAAAGTTTCCAAAAACTTGAGAAAAAATTTGAAATCAATAAAATTTTCCAATCTAAAAATTTTTTTACTCTCTCTCTCTCAACCCAAACAATATACCATCCCTTCTAATTTACTAAAAATTAAAATATAATTTTGTTTCATTCTTCTCATTTATCAAGAACTTAATCTTCAACCATTCTAACTTAATATTCAATCATTCTCACTGATTAATTTAAATAATACAGATTTATAAATCTCAATATAGTCAATATGCAACATCATCTGTATAATTAAATCTAAAAATATTTTTTATATTGAGATTTATAAATTTGTGCTATTTGAATTACTTATTGAAAATACTTTGATATTAAGTATTTGATAAATGGAGAGAATGAAAGAAAATTATACATTGGTTCATAACAAATTAGAAAAAATATTATATTATTTAGATTGAGGAAAAAGAGTACTGAAAATTTTTATTCATTTCAATTTTTCTTTCAAGTTTCTTGAAAATTGTCAAAATTAGTTTTTGTTATTTCAGAAATTATAAAAATATGAAAAATTAATTTTTTATATTACGTGATGAAAACTTAGACCTAAATAGCCTAAGAATAAATAAATTTGTGCTAAACCTAAACCGAACCTAAAAATTCGTGCTATTTGAATTAACTATTGAGAATAATTAGATATTAAGTATTTGGTTTTCAAATGTTTTATTTTTTAGATTGAATAATTAGATATTAAGTATTTGGTTTTCAAATGTTTTCTTTTTTAGATTGCGGAAAAGTATAGTTGATTTCAATTTTTTCTCAAGTTTCTTCAAATTTCAAATTTAGTTTTTGTTACTTCAAAATTATAAACTATTTATCACTAAAAATATAAAAAATTAATTGATTATATTGCTTGACAAAAAACTAGACCTAAATAGTCTGAAAAATAAAATAGTATTCTAATTAAAATTAAAAATTAATTTCATTTGATTAGATAAAAAAAAGTTAGGAAACCTAAAATCTGATTGGAGGATAAATTTAAAGGAAAAGTAAAATTTATGCACTTTATTGATAAGAAACTAATTTGAAATATATTTGAAAATCATGTCTAATTCTGAAATTATTTTGGTAATTGTATTTTATTATTATTATTATTATTATTATTATCTGTTGAGTTATAGCTGAAAATCTAAAAGCAGATTATTATAACAGTAATGAAAGACATGTTTTTGTCATGACTCACCTTATCTGTGCACGCAAATGTTGAATGTCACCACATTCCTTGGCATATTCCCTAATGGCATTAATATCTACCCCAAAATATCTTCAAACAGCAATAAAGGAATTATACAATTATTCACATAGCAAAACTTCTTGAGATCTCAAATTCTTGACAGTTACATATCAAACCAATCAATCGAATGGTGGCCATATAAAATGATGAGTGATAAAAATTAAGAACTTTTTTTAAAATTAACAAACTCAATAGATGTTACATAGAGTTATTTAGGATACTCCAAGTCTGGGTCCTGCTGCAAGCAAAATATGGTTTTCACTCCTATTTTTCGAAGCTTGTCAACATCTTCAGGAGTCTGGAAATTGGAAAAAAAAAATAAAAAATCAGAGAGTTCGAAGAATAACACATTAATGTAGTTCAAAAATAAAAATCACCTGTAGGCATGATCCTACTATCAAATCAGGACGAATGAAGTTGTAGTTCATTCCTAGTTCATGTCTATATGTCAAAACTGTACTAAAACACAGCGGGAAAAATTCTTAGAAGTTGTTACAAACTGAAAATGATAAACCAAAATTCACAAAAAATAGAGTCTAGAAAAACATGATTGTAAAGCCAATCCATCTGTTCACCACAAACACCATGAAGACCTGAATATAATCTTTTCATCAAACAATTGCATTTCTTTGATCAGATCAGAGTAAACATTTAAAGCCATAAACATCTTAAAAAGATTCCAGCACATGCTTAAAACCATAAGTTGGACCACACCATTTTCGGACTTACTAGCACCCATAGCTTCTGTCATGTTATGACTGTATACTTCAGATTTTTCCTTGTCCTCCTCCACATCTGCACTTGTGTCAGAACTAGATGCAGAACCAGAAATCGCCTACGAACAACATCAAAAACCTTGTATGAGAAAAAGGTTAGCTAACAAGTTAAGAAGGTCCAGATGCTTCTTAGGTTAACCTTTATGGCCAGGCGTCGGTGCAGATGAGTAGAATTCAACATTCCCTGCATCCATCAAATCATTCAATTCAACAGTTAGCAATGAAATTCAATATAAATTTGAAAGTATAATGAAAATGAAATGAAATTACCACCACATTAACAGATAATGAAGAAGGCTTTTTATGGTGACAATTGAAGCCATGTAAATGTAAAGCAGAGGATCTGCAATTTCACCAGAAAAAAATTACATATTTATATTCTATAATTCATTCAAATCAATCAAATTACAGATTGGAGTTATTAGGGAATTAAAAGACCAATGTTTTTAAAACCAGACTGGAGGTTGAACCAGTTCCATAACCGGTTTCCAGTTTGGCCATTATAACCAGTCTGATTCCATATCTCTCCACCTAATAAGTTAGAAATTTTATGTCAAACAAATTGTAAAATAATAATAATAATAATTAAGAATAATAGAACTTACAAAAAAAAAAAAAAAAACTAGGAGGCATTGTTTATCATCAAAAACTAATTTCAAAGTCAATGACCAAAAATTTATAACACTTAAAGGTTAAAATGTCAAAAATAGCACACCAAAACACCAAAATCAATGGCACATCTATACATGAAGAATTCTTGAAAATTCTTTTCATGTCTACACGGGCAAGTATCCAGTTTTAGCTTGCTAATGTATTAGCATGTGAAACTAAATTGATGTTATTGCTGCTGAATGAGTGGCAATCAGAAATTAAAAAAAATGGAAGAAAAGGAAACTAATTTATTTATAATATCATAGATATTGAAAGTTAATTTAAGCTGGACAAAGAAAAAAAAATCATACTGCTCTGTTTGAATGCCGAGAAAATACAACAATAAGCTAAACTCAATCTAAATAGACACAAAATTTCCTCAATTCCACCACATTTCATAAAATTTAGAACAAAACAAACCATAAAATTCAAATCCAACTCACGACAATTCAAATCAGCAACTACAAGATCCAATCACAATCCAAGAGAACAATAAAAATAATAATAAAATAAGGCACAGTAAATACTAACGCGAAGACTTCCAGAAGCTTCGGACACAGAAACGGAAGGGGGTGAGGAAACGACGGCGGTAGCAGCGGCGAACGAAAGGAAATCGGCCACGGCATGGTTGAGGGGCTCGTGACAGCTTCTTGACGACAATCTGAACCTAGACGCAATCCCGGCGGTGGAGACGTAGCCTGAAACTCCACGGGCTGTTACGCGACAAGCTGAAGGCAATATAAGAAGAGAGAGATGGAGCAATTACAGATTGGAAAGGCTTTTCAAAAATAAAGACCAAAATAGTACAGTCCGTTTTTATCCTGAATGTGCTTGGACTTTGTTAATTTGATATATATATATATATATATATATATATATATTGGTTTGGTTTTGCAATGGATATAAAGCGGGTTGGCTTTGAAAGATTCTCCAAAATATCATCACTTTTTTAGTAGAAAAACAGAATGACCTTTAGCTTTGCTTTTATCCATAGCATGGAGTGAATTCCGCACGTGAATTCTGGATTACAGTCGAACTTCAACCCGGGAATATGAGTATCAAAATATGGGCATCAAAATGAAATAATATTATTAAAATTTTTTCCTGTCATTCTATTATTAAAATACCTTTCTTCATTTATTTTAAGTAGTTTATATATTTTGTATTGCAATATAGTAACTATTGACAGAAAAACATACATGGGTAAAAATAAAAACAGTAAAAGACTATATACTAGTCCAACCTTTATTGGACTACTAGAAAATAACTTCAAAATATAAATTAGATGTAATTTCTAGTCTACTTGTCTTGAAAGAAAAATTAAATGCAAAAAAAATGAGTTTGTGCACTCAATAAATAAACAATTAATAATACATAAATCAAAAAATAACATCACAAGTGTTAAAAGATAAATAAATGGCTATCAAATATTGTTGTCACACAAGTTATATAATATTATTGTCACATAGGCTATAGGATATTATTGCCACACAGATTATATGATATTATTATCACACACGCTATAGGATATCATTGTCACACAAACTATAAGATATCATTGTTGCACAAGCTATAAGATATTATCGCTACACAGACTAATCTTATTTAATTCGAGTACCACACAAGCTATATAGCATTTTTTATAGCATTTTAATCCATATAATGTAAGTTCATAACATTTTAACCAATCACTTGCATTGTATTATTAGCTATTTACTTATCTCTTTCTTTAAGTTATTAACCCATGAATGGTCCTATCTTGTTCTCAATATTATCTTCAGCAACTTCAGGACTGATTTCAGTACACTTAATCAAACCATGATGATAAAGTAAGATTTTTATCTCTTTTATGCATGTGTCCTCTAATAAAAACATCATGACCTTAGAAGACTTTTTCTATAATTACTTTTGCCCCATATATTCAAATGATCAGATTCTTTTTCCTACATAAACTAGACAAACATGTATACAATATATCTGAAATTAAGTCCAAAATAAGCACTACGCACTGTGTGGTGAATGTTACAAGTTTGCCCTATTCTTGTTGTAATTCTATGTTGAGCAAACCCTTTAAACTTAGCCATATCTCAAAATATAGAAGTCAAATTGAAAAAATACTTTAAAGGTAATTAGTTAATATATAGGTGAAAGTTTTTAATGTTTTACACTTTTTTTAATTCAACATTTAAGGTCCTCAAAATAAATGGTCAATCTCATACTTTGTAGGCATAAACAGGTTGAGGATTAGTCTTAATCAAAGTATGATATCTCTTCACACAATATATTTAGCCAAACTATTTTAGAAAAATGTTGATGAGATATAACTCTATAACTTTTATGTTTTGCACTTCACTTAATTCCCCTTCCAAGGCCATGAAATTCTTAAAAAAGTTAGAACTGATAGACTAAGCAAATTTCAATAGGAATTAGTCACAATTAAAAAGTGATTTCTCTTCACACACATCTTATTTAGCAAAATTGTTTTACAAGCATTTAAATGAGGTATTAACTACAAGTAGATGTCCCTATTTAGGTTATAATAATATGCATGCCACATATGATAATTTACTATGCAATTATGCAAACGTCATATCCATATTCAAATGCCTCAAATGCAATGATATACATGTTATTTCATGCTTATGTCATGTGATGCATATATACAAATATAACACAACTAAAATGTGCATAAATTAGTTTGAGGATGTTACAAACAAGATCTTAAGAATCATTCTTTTTAATTGAATGAATCTCCTCATCCATAGCTTTAATCCACTTCTCATCTTTTTTGGCATCTTCAAAACTCAAAGATTCAACATCAATAAGAAAACATGATAAGTTTGCATCATCAAACCTTTTAGTTTCATTATAGATGTCAACTAGACTTTGATATCTTCTTGGTTCATCACTTGAACTTAATGATGGTGAAGTTGTTGATGGAGACCCTTAAAATGATGAAGTGGGTAAGGTTAATGTAATTGTTTCAACTTAATGCACAATTGGTTCTTTATCTATAATATAAGGCAAGAAATCATATGAACCTTCATTTTGTGAACTCTAATCTCATGTTTTTCCTTCATCAAACTCAACATCTCTACTAGTCACGATCTTTAATTGCTTGGATTATATAACTTATATAGCCTTTTGAGTTCTCATCATAATTGATGAAAACAAACTTCTCAATTTGATCATCAAGTTTGGTTCTTTCTTACTTAAGAACATGTACATAAGCAATGGATGCAAAAACTCATAAATGTGATACACTTAGCTTCCACTTACTCTATACTTCTTGAAGAGTAACATTCTTGGTTGGACTTCAATTAGAAAGATACATAACAAAAGCAACTACTTCAACATAAAACTCTATTGGCATATTCTTACTCTTTATGACCATATTTAGGATCGTTTGTTTCTTCCTTTTGACAACTCCATTTTGTTAGGGTGATCTTGAAATTGTTAGAAAATGATGAATTCCGTACAACTCGTAAAAGGTTTTGATGAAGATCAAGGTGCTAGCCAAGACATTCTCAAATGGTGGTGAATGATGAAAATTTATTTAGGATGAAAGAGTATCATGAACCAATTTGGCTATGGAGGTAAGGAGCATTGCCACAGCTCCTAATAAGTCCATATAAAGTGAGAAGGTCGTACTCAGTTTGAAAATCTTGCTAAACAATTATAAAAGATCTAAAAGACACTCAACACTGAGGGTCTAGAGAGAGGAACTGATATTAAAGAATTGCTTGTTTGCAAGCCCGAGAAGCTTCTGGCCAATTTCTGAATGCTTAAGCTCCCTAAGTTCACAAGAACTCAAAATGCAAATAATCACATACATTCATATGTGTTGGTCATGAAGGCATCCTAGGAACACACTAAATACCATGCTATAACTTTTTTGAGCTATCATTGGAGGGCTTAGTAAAAACTTGGTACTTTAATCATCAAAGACGATTAGAGAAGATTGGAAAGAACTAACAGAGGCTTTTAAAAAGTATTATGCCTATAATTTGGATCTAGAAGTCATTTGTAGGATTTGAAATCATTGAAGCAAAAGTCTAAAGAAGGTTTAAATGACTATTTAAAAAGATGAAAGAAGATGGTCTTTAAGGCGACCATTAGAGCAATTAAGAGAAAATAAGTCTAGGTGATTATTAGAAGAGCTTTACCTAGTATAAGAACTAAAATTAAGGGATGTTGGTGCATAATTTTAAATATTTTAGGGAAGCTCACTTATAGGTTAAAGAGTTAGAATATGAATCAAAAAGGCAATATGGCAAAAGAAGAAACATGCCATTACAAGCTCAGGGAGAAGGGAACAAAGTGGTTGATGTAGATGTAGTAAGAGCCTGTGACAATTTACTAATTTGGGAATTCCTTTATATAAGACCTTTGAGAAGTTGCAAAAGAAAGAAGTGTTAAAGCCATTGGCACCATGGTCGCCACCCAATCCCTTGCCAAAAGGATATGATGCTAATGCTTATGTGCCCATCAAGGAGCTGGCCATAACATAGATGATTGTTATTGTAGTAGCCATATTCATTTACATAACTCATATCATTCATGTCCAAAATACATATGCATAAAGGTTTTATCCATCCCACACACACAATCAAACATTTATTTGACGTACATATATGTATATGACACAAGGAGAGAGAGAGTTTGGATTCAGTCGACGATCTGTGGTCCATATGTCTCAATGTAAAACTGAAAGCACCAAAGTGTCCAATTCCTATTCTTCAGTATCTGAAAAAAATTTTGCAATTTGGTGAGTCGCGACTCAGTGAATAAAAATAATAATCAAATTCTCATGGCATAATCCATAATCAAATATCATCAAGATACATTGCAAGTATAATAATTAACTATGCAAGTGCAAATGCAATAGCTTTATTTTTGTCGTGACCGAGCAAGGCAAACATTACTCCCGGGATATTCATGTGATTCATGTAACATATGATTTGGGACCTATTAGTCCATCTTCTTATAATTCATTTGA
>CATIWR010660823.1:0-13745 GCA_949677035.1 Omphalea diandra | reverse complement strand
CACGAATCTCTGCGTTGATGCCCAAGGTTTCCAGTGGAAAGTTAAAGGGTATATTATTGGAGAGGATGATCTTGGAAGAATTAGCTTTGTGCTTCTCTTTCTCTTCTTTGGTGATGCCTTTCATAAGGTGGAAAGCAGGAGATGTAGGGGGTCGAGCCACAGTCTTGCCTTTGTCTGCTATGGAGATCTTTTTTAAAGCCACTGCAAAGGATGAAGAGATTTGTGTGTTTAGAGAGATTTGAGAGAGAGAAATTGATATTAGAAGTGAAGTGAATATGTTACTGTTAAAGGGATTTTTATAGCCATTTGAAGTCTCTTTAAACGGCTAGAAATGACTATAAATGAATTGATGAAGAGACCACAAATTGATTAAGAGACCGCGAATGATGTAAAGGATGTTACTGTTGGCAGTCAAATCACATAAATGTCTCGGTGGTTACCCTAATTCGCATATCTAAATTCATGAGTCTCGATTGCGAATTTCAAAAAATGAGTAATGGAAAATTTTTTCTCAGGAATACGCACTTCAACGGTTAGATTTGAATTCTTGACCAAAATTTATGATGGAGCTTGATTCTTGCAACCGCGACTTGATGTTTGACAGTTGGGTGACTAGGACTTGTAATTCGCGACCATAAAGATAAGATAGCGATCGTGAATTATGAGTCATCAAGGATAAGAATGAAAAAATAAGTTTTGAAATAATCAAAATTATGATCTACATGGAAAAAACCACATAGAAAATATAAGACATATAATTAACAAACAACACACATAGCAATCTTACTTAAGATCAAAGATTTTCACTTTAAGGAGCTTCCATCAACCATTCACAATTCTCTCTTAATGAAGTCCAATCTTTCTTCATTGAGAGGTTTATTTAAAATATCTGCAAGTTGATGATGTATGTTAATAAACTCTAACATAACATCAACAACCTTTTGCACATGATCTCTAAGAAAATAATGTCTAATATCTATGTGTTTGCTCCTAGAGTGTTGGATGAGATTCTTAGAAAGATTGATAGCACTAGTGTTATCACATTTAACAAGAATGTGATCAATCACTTTGCCAAAAACCTTTAATTGTTGTTTCATCCAAAGAACTTGGGTGCAACAATAACCTGTGGCAACATACTCAGCTTCTACGGTGGATAAGGCAACTGATACTTGCTTTTTACTAAACCAAGATACTAGGCATTCTCCTATAAATTGGCAAGTCCTGAAAGTGCTTTTTCTATCCAATAAACTACCCATATAACCCGCATCTGAATATCCTATGAGACTAAAGGATGAATCCCTAGGATACCATAACCCCAAGTGAATTTGTGCCATGCAAATACTTAAAAATTCTCTTAACAATATTTAAATGTGACTCTTTATGAGAGGATTGAAACCTAGCACACATACAAACACTAAATATGATATCCGACCTAGAAGCAATAAGATAAAGTAGAGATTTAATCATATCTTGATATCTCTTTTCATTTATCATCTTACCCGATTCATCTTTGTTTAGCTTGATGGTACCACTCATGGGGATCTTGGCCACTCTACAACCATCCATGCCAAACTTCTTAAGTATTTCCATTATGTACTTGGCTTGGTTGATGAAGATCCCTTCTTTAGTTTGCTTGATATGTAGATCGAGAAAGAACTTAAGCTCTCCCATAATGCTTATTTCAAATTCTCTAGTCATACACTTAGCAAAATCCTCACAAAGAGACTCATTAGTAGTACCAAAAATGATATCATCAATATAGATTTGTATAATTAGTGTATCATGCTTGTGTTTTTTAACAAATAGTGTGGTATCCACCTTTCCTTTTTCAAAATCATTTTTCAAGAGAAATGAACTAAGCCTTTCATACCAAGCTCTTGGAGCTTGTTTCTATCCATATAAGGCTTTGTTCAATTTAAAAATATGGTTTGGAAAACAATGTGACTCAAAACCAGGAGGTTGTTCAATATAAACTTCCTCCTCAATGATTTCATTCAAAAATGCACCTTTCACATCCATTTGAAAAAGCTTAAAATTCATGTGGCATGCAAAAGCTAAGAGTATCCTAATGGCCTCTAATCTTGCAATGGGATAAAAGTCTCATCATAATCTATGTCTTCCTCTTGGTTATATCCTTGAGCAACCAATCTAGCTTTATTTCTTGTGATAAAACCTTACTCATCTAACTTGTTCCTAAACACCCATTTGCATCTTACAATGGAGTATTCTTTAGGCCTAGGGACAAGTTCTCATACTTTGTTTCTCTCAAATTGGTTGAGTTCCTCTTGCACAGTAAGCACTCAACTCTCATCATCAAGAGCTTCATTAATTGATTTTGGCTGAAGTTGAGAAATAAATACAATATTATTATTTAAAGGATTAAGTTGTGATCTAGTACTTACATCCTTGGAGGTATCAATAATGATCAAGTCCTTGGGGTGATACTTGGAAAATCTCTAATCTTTGGGTAGATCTTGGCTTGGCTCATCTCTTTGTTGATGTTATGGCTCCTCATCTTCCTTTGATTATTCACCTCTTTCCTTGCTTTTATCATCTCTTCTTGTAGTGTCTTCTAATTTCAGCTTTTCAAAATCACCTACAAGATCATCAATAAAAACACCTTTCCCAAGATCAAGTTTACTAGATTCATCAAAGACAACATTCATAAACTCTTCAACTACCATAAAATTTTTGTTAAAGACTTTATATGCCTTGCTAAAGGTGGAATAGCCTAAGAATATTCCTTCATTGGTCTTAGAGTCAAATTTCCCAAGATTATCCTTGGTATTTAAAATATAGCACTTACATCCAAATACTCTTATGTATGAAATTTTGGGTTTTCTACCATTCCATAGCTCATAAGAAGTTTTATTGAGAATGAGTCTTTTGAAAACACTATTTGCAATATAACACGAAGTATTAATGGCTTCAACCCAAAAGTAATTCGGTAAAGAATACTCATTGAGCATGGTCCTAGACATTTCTACTAGTGTTCTATTTTTTCTCTCTACAACACCATTTTGTTGTGGTGGTTTAGGAGTTGAAAAGTTATGAAAAACGTCATTCTCTAAAAAATAAGTTTCAAAAGACTCATTTTGAAATTCCTTTCCATGGTCACTTCTAATAGAAGAAATGAAGTAACCTTTTTCATTTTGAACTCTTTTTGCAAAACTCTTGCAGCTTCAAAAGTATCACTCTTATGAGCTAAAAAGGATACCCAAGTAAACCTAGAGTAGTCATCAATTACGACTAGTGCAAAATACTTTCCACCTAAGCTAGCACTCCTTGTAGGTCCTATCAAATCCATATGAACTAGTTGAAGTGGTCTAGAAGAACTTACAACATTTTTTGCTTTGTGGGAGGCTTGATGTTGCTTCCCCATTTGACAAGGACCACATGTCTTGTCTTTAGTAAAATTTAGCTTGGGAAGGCCTTCCACCAACTTTTCTTTAGATAGGCTTTATAGAAGATCCATGTTTGCATGTCCAAGCCTTATATGCCATAACCAAGCTTTTGCTTAAAGACATAAGACACTTAAAAGATTGGTTAGCCAAATTATCTAAGTCAATTGAGTAGGTATTGCCTTTCCTTTCACCCTTGAAAATAACCTCATCATCCACTAAAGTAGTGACTCGACATTCCCTACGATCAAAGGTGACTTCATTACCTTTGTCACATAATTGACTTACACTCAACAAATTATGTTACTCAACAAATTATGTTGTAAGCCACTAACTAATAAAACCTTGTCAATTAATGAACAACCATTCTTACCCATATTTCCAATGCCAATTACCATACCCTTGGCACTGTTACCAAATATGATATCTCCACCTTCTTTTTCCTTCAATGCCGTGAATGGCTTTCTATTTTTAGTCACTTGCTTGGAACATCCACTATCCACATGCTAATTACTTGATTTGGTGGCTGCTACACTCCCCTACACAATAAATGTGAGTCACCTTTTCTTAGGTACCCAAGCATACTTGGGTCCTAGGAGGTTAGGAGTTCAAGGGTCCTCTAATTTGAGGTGAGCCTTCCTAATAAAATAATGAATGTTAACATGCTCATCTTTCATGCAATAATGGCATTGGAGTTTAGTATAAGTAGGAAGCCTTCTCATACCTTGATTATATGAATGCATGCATGTACATGTATGATGAGAAGTAACAGGAATTATTTATGAGAGTGAGTATGCTTTTTGTACATGTAGGCATGGTTAGCTGTTTGAGTCTTGGCTCTTGAGCTTAAGGGAGCCTTTCCTTTGCCCTTAGGCTTAAGAGGCTTAGTGCTAGGAGCACTTTTCTTCCCAATTACCTTAGTACTTGAGGTATGAGGTTCTGATGATCTAACAAATGTAGTTTGAGATGATGAGGAAGCTCCATTAAAGCCTACACCATGTCTAATTAGTGGTGGTCTTTGTGACACAATCAATGTGTCCAAGGCTTCCTTTCCTTTGTGGAATTTGGAGATTGAGCTTCTAAGCTCAATGACTTCTCCCTTTAGAGAGTCATTCTCTTTTCTTAATGAAGCTAATGAACAAGATGATGTAGAAAGATTTTCCACAGATTTTTTGAGCTCATCATTTGATGCTCTCAATTCGCTTACAATGTCATTGAGGGATTTATAATCCTTTAATTTTTGACACTTTTTCTTATAAGACTTCATTTGTAACTTATATTTGTCACATCTCATAGTTAGAGCCACTAGAAGCTCTTCATCTATCTCATCAGATTTGACAAAATCAGAATGAGAATGGGAAGAAGTACTTATCTCATTTGTAGAATCTTCTTGTGCCATGAAATAAATGTTGGCAACTTCTCATTCTTTTTCATCTTCACTTGAGTTGTCACCTCAAGTGGCTGAAAAGCTCTTCTTTTCTCCTTGTCCCATCTCTTCTCTTCTTTAATTTGGGACAATCGTACTTGATGTGGCCTTGTTTGCCACATTTATAGCAAGTGACTTTATTGGATCTCTCTCTTGGACTAGGAGCTGTCTTCTTGAAGCTTTTTCTTTCTTTTCTTATTCTAATCAACTCTTTTGTCCTTTTTGAGAACATTACTAGCTCCTTTTCTTTCTTATCACTTTCTTCATCACTAGAGGTAGTTTCTACCTCCTTCTCATTTGTTGAGGATTTGAGTGCCAAGGTTATTCTTTCTTTTTCTGATTTATCTCCTTGGTCGCTTAGTTTCTTTATTTGCTCATCTTTTTGTAAGGCTAATTTATTTGCTCATCTGTTGGAACCTTTCCAACCTCCGAATTGGGCTCTTGGATGTTGCACACTCTTGCACCAAACTTATCTAAATGTAGGTTTTAAGAATTTTTATGTTTACCTCATAGTTGGTGAGAGTCCTTCCAAATTTCTTCATGTTGGTGACGATAGATAGGAGTTTATTCATTATTTTGGTGATACTTTCATGGTCCTTCATCATGAAAAACTCCTATTCCATCACATACATCTCCAAACAGCTTGATTTAGCCAATGTTGTGCCTTCATGGTAGTTCTTAAGAGTCTTCCAAATGGCATGTGCTGTTCGGCAATGTTGCACTATTTCAATCTCTTATCTAGAGAGAGAGAGAGCTTAGAAGAATGACCATTACCCTTTTATTTTTGCCATTTGATCTCTTGTGAGCTTTAACCCATTCTTCCTTTGGAATGAGTTCTTCAATTTCGTTCACTACTTTAGTGGGTGGCTTTCATTCTTTGATAACCAAATCCCAAAGGTCCACCACATCTATATCAAGGTAAATTTCCACCTTATACTTCCAATAAGTATAGTTGAATCCATCAAAGTGAGGCTTGAGGTGTGAGTAGATTCCCTTTTGTACCATGAACTTTGCTTACCCAATTAAGGCTAGAATGTGAGACTTAGCTCTGATACCATTTATTGGCCCTAGGCACCAAGAAGAGGGGTTGAATTGGTGTATAAAAAAAATTTAAAGTAAGTGTAAAGAATTAGTAGAAGAAAGGACACATGATTTATAGTGGTTCAGGTAAAATTGACCCTATGTCCACTCCTCAATTCTCTGCAATTGGGTGTTCCACTAACTCAGAATGGCGTTTCTAAGCTCACACCTAACTTTTGTGTTTTCAAGGCTCATACACCAACTTTTACACTTTATGTTTTCAAGGCTCACACAATAACCTTTACACTATGTGTTTTCAAGGCTTACACAACAACTTCTCTTTAAGTGTTTTCACAGGCTCACACTATAACCTTTCTTATAATTGGTGTTTAATGCTCACACCTAACACTTATAAATTGAGTAGCAAAAGATTGAGAGCTTTAACACAAGTAATGAATTCTCTAACTTTTGCATTTATCACTATTTGTTGGAGTATTTATACCCCATACCTACCAAAGAGAAGTTAGACTTTAAAGCTTAACAAATCTCCAAGATATGCTAGGCAAATTCTGCATTAATTGCATGTCAGGTAGGAGTCATAGTCGCTACTAGTTAATAGCGGTCGTGAAATCCAAATTTCCATACGAGAGCCAAAAATTATGGTGAAAAAACCCGATTGTATCTAACAGCTAGTTCATGTGGCAACTTCTCATTGGTCCATCAGGAAAATATAGTCGTTGCGTTCTAGCTACCCATAAAACTTATGGTCACGATTCTTTTTTATACAGGGTGCGACTAAGGACGTAAATTCTTCTGTTTGAAAAACAATCTTCTTCTTCTTGAATCACGGTCGTTGCCCAAAATATCGCCCTCTTGAATTTTGTTCTTCAACGGATACTTGGGACATTTGGCATGCTATGATTGTGGACTGGCTTCCCTTTTTAATCACTTTGAAAGTCGTAGTTGCGACTGAGGAGTGACACACACCGCAAATTCGTTTGTGACTTTGTCACTCTCATCTTTGGATGAGTCGTAACAACGAAGATGTCCACGAATCCCTCTAGTTGAGTTTCACACTTTTTTTTGAACTAGGTCATGATCGCGAATTACAGACCATTGACCACGAATTTGGATGAACTTTGCCTTCTTGAAGATTATGCAATTCGTCCAACTTCTAATTGAAATCTAACTTAATTTCTGCAAAACAACACTTAATTGAATATATTAGGATTGATCAATCTTCTTTGTTAAGATCAAAAGAGGTCTAAGACTTAGGATTAACCATCCTAGTCCAACAAGTTATAAGGTCATTAATGGTCCAGGTGGTGTTTTGGGCGTTATAAGCAGTCTTGATTTGGCTAAATTTAAGGGGTAAAGTGTTGAAGGCTTGGTGAACTATGAATTCATCAAAAATCTCAAGTTTAAGACCCTTAAGTTTGGTTTGAAGGTGAACCATATTTAGAATGCAATCTCTCACACTCCCACTATGGTTGTATTTCATACTAGTTAACTGACTCATAAGGGTCCCAGCCTCAACCTTATCCAATACGAAATACCTATCTTCTACAGTCGCAATAAAAAATTTGGCAGTAACATTAGCGGACAAACTACTCCTAAGGTATTCAAGAATAGTTTTCCTCATGGCCATAAGTCTAAGATGATTATATTTCTCCCACTTAGCATGTAATTCGTTTTCCTTAATATTGCTTTCACGGGTGGGTTTAGTATACTCATCCTCAAAAAGGGCATTTCCAATACAAACTGAATGTCGTCTTTCTATCTCTTAAAGTTGGTGCTCGTCAAGAGTGTAATAGTAGCATTACTATTATTGAGACTAAAGGAGACTGTTTGCGACAAAATAAAAGCATGTATTAGAATTAGGTTATATACAAAATTAAAGTTATAATTTACACAATCTAGAAAATTTTGACATCACTACATATTCCCCTTTGGGCATAACATGCACATGCAATAAAATTTCTAATTATGAAAAGCATAATCAAGATTACACCAGTTTTCGAGAAATTTATCCCCTTTGGGCAAATAGACTTTCTAGACTAATGCAACTCTTAACACAAATAACTTCATTCCAATACCTACTTTCAAAATCAATGCATCGAATAACCCCTTTGGGTAGTTTATTATATACATTAATTCAGAATTATCTCTTCACAAAAATTAAAAATAACTCTATGAATTTCAATAGTTATTTCACTTTAGTGGTAACACTCATATCAATCCATAAAATCATTTTTAATTAGAGATTAATAAAAAAAAAAGCCAATTAAAATACATATCAAATGCAAATATATACATCAAACCTACATAAGATACAAAATACAATATACTTTAATTTTAAATACATGATTATTATCTCATTTATATACAACTCAAATATTTGTTTATTTATTTTATTATAAATTTAATGTCACTAAATTATAAACTAACAATTAACTATTTGTAAACTACCCAAATATTTATATATATTTTTTAATAATCATTGAAATAAAAAAAAATAGTACAACCCAACTGGTCAACAAATCCATCTCCCACGAAACCACCTCTCAAAATAGCTCTTCTAATATTAGCATTCATAAATTTCCACACTAACCGTGGAAAAAAAATAATCTAACCATCCAAACTCAATCTTGTTTGAAATCACCCACAATTCTACGTCATAATCATAATAATAATTCAATCACCAATATAAGAAATCACCCACAATTCCAGTACACAATTTCAATACTAGGAATTCACAAAGTTCACGTTCTTGTATAATTAGTAGCACTCTACTGTAGAATTTCCTCCACAGTAAATACAAAATATTTAGGATTCTAAATCATATACAATCTCTTGCTTTTATACCACATGTAAGAATTTATTTAGGATCTAGTACATGAATTTAGAATACCAATCAATTATTAAGCGAAAACGAATTCTATATCTGTTTGCGAATTAGATCCAAAATTATTTTGAGCCATAATTGCCACAACTGAAATTAAACACCAAGATAATAGATCAGAAGAATGAAAATCAAAAGTTAAGTCTTCCTCTCATTAACATTCTCTTAAGACGGTTACTAATGAGTGTAGCAACTAGGGTTAGTGTTAGAAGGCAGGACAAAAAACTTAGCCTATTTATAATAAATTTAACAAGCTCATTCATCACAGGTTCACGTTAAATTAGACCTATACATGACCGTCTTCTATATCGGTCCACAAAAGATATCATAAGCACATAACTCACTTGATCACAATTTAATTAGACTTACCTACTAATTAATAAACTATATTATTTAATTCGTTTTATAAAAAATTAAAATAAATTAATAATTAATATTAGCTCACATAAAAAATTCTGACAACTCCCTAGCATGATGTAGTCTTTAGGAAAAGAGCAATGGGTCAAACTTCGAAAATGGTGGTGACTAATCTGGACCCTTGTGCGAATTTCGAGAATGTTGAGTTGTTAAACAAACGGAGCCAGTTTCTCTACTCTTCAGACCCACATGATGGTGATTTTAATTCTGTGGAAGATGAGGAAAGCTTTGAAGCTGAGTTTGGTGAGGCTGAGGAACTTGAAATTCCTTTGGGAGATGAGATGGTGGATGGGGAGGGGGGGCACACTATGTAAGGTGCGTCCTTTGGTTTGGGAGTTTATATTTGGGTGTGTTGCATCTATTGTGGTATGGGTGCGTATGGCTTCAGCCGTTGCTTGTTATCATTATGTTGCAAAAAATTCTTGTTTGGAACTGCCAAGGGGCGGCTTCCAAAGATTTTGATAGGACATTGAAGGTCATATTATAGACGTACAAGCCAACTGTGTTGGGTTGGTTGAAACTAAAACAAGGGGAACAAATGCCTTCGGGTTTAGCGGAGGAATTTGGCTTTTTTGGAATACTGATGTGGAAGCCTTGCCAATCAAAATCCATCCACAGTGCATTCTATGTCTGGTGATAATTAACCAAAGGCAATATTGGTACTTATCTATTATTTATGGTAGTCCTAACGAATTTCTCCGTAGGCAGTTGTGGCAGGATCTTTCACATAGCAGCCTGGGCATTACTGATTCCATGGATGATCGCTTTCAATGTTATTGATGCTTCAGAAGTGAGCAGCGTAGCCAAGTTCTCTATCAATATAAGTGCTCGTTTCAACCAATGGACGTTTAATGAAGGGCTTATTGACTTGGGATTCTCTGGTTCTAAATTCACTTGGTCAAGGGGAGGTGGAGGTCCTCACCGTAAAAGTGCTCACCTGGATCGAGCTATGTGCAACTCTTCTTAGCGCAATCTATATCCTGAAGCAGCAGTTATGCACTCGCCTCAAATGCAATCTAATCATAAGCCGATACTAATTAAGCTTGATTCTGCAGTGGGTTTGCTCCTCGCCCTTTTTGGTTGGAAGCTGCTTGGCTTCCTCATAAGGACTTTGACAAGGTGGTTGCTCAGAATTGGGAAGCTGACATGAATATTTCACAAAACATTACAAGACTGTCGGGCGCATTGCAGGTTTGGAACATTAATTATTTTGGTAATATCTTCAAGACGAAAAGACGGCCGTGGGGAAGGCTTGTAGGGGTCCAAAGAGTTCTTGAGACTAATCCCAATTTCAGAGTTAGACACTTGGAAGTCAACATCGGGAAGAGCCTCCTGATATGGTTCTTGAGCAAGAGGAACTGCTTTGGTTTATATTATATACTAGTTTTATGCTCGTGCCAGTAAGAAATTTTTTAATTAAATTTTTATTATTTAAATAATATGTTAAGATATATAATATTTTTTTCTTTTTATAAGTATTCATTGTGTATATTATTTTTTTGTTTTCTTTTTAATTCTATTGTAAATAGCATGCATGAGTCTTTCTTATTAATTATATAGTTTAATGGTATTTTATTCTTTTTTATTTATTTTTTATTTTATTTTTATAGAAATATCATTTGATCTTTTATTTGTGTTAGTTATATATTTTATTTCAATTCTTTTGTTCTTTGAGGGATAAATTAATTTTTTATTTGATTTGATTGATATATTTTTTTGATCATGTGTTTTTAATAAAATTAGGATTTTGATTTTGTATATTTTTTATGTATTGAAATCTTTTTTTATCTTAGTGATTAAGCTTATATCTTGTAATTAAAATGGTACATTAATATTGTAGTATTATTATTATTATTATTATTATTATTATTATTATTATTATTATTATTATTATTATATTTATATTTTTAACGAAGATATATTTGTTTTATTATTTGATAATGAAAAAAGAAAGTTATATAAAATATTGATTTGTCATTAAATAAATTACATGTATATATTATATCATATGACTTACTTATTTAATAGTTGTTTTTCTAAAAAAATTGATCATATATTTATTGTACTCAGTAGTACAATAATGTTTCTTATTGGTAACTACATCAAGGCCGACCCAATAGATATGATGGCCCTTGGCAAAATATAATTTTTAACATTTTCTTTATTAAAAAATAAAAATTTTAAAATAAGTTAGATTATGTTTTTTATATTTGGCCCTTTAAACTTGACAAAAGAAAAAAATATTGGCCTTTTATAACAATTTTACTTTAAAATTTTTTAAAAAATTTTGGGGGTCCTAGGCTACCCCTAGGGCTGAGATTGAACTACACTAAAATATTTGATCGAATAAATTCTTCCTTCAATTGTCCTTAAAATTGAATTGCTATATTTTTCTTTAGGACAATATACATATAGTTTGTTTATATTGAAGTTAAAAATGGAATTAATATATGATAAAATATTAATAAAAACATTGCATTGTTTTTTTCAACTTTTACAATAAAAAATATAGTTGTATTACTTTTCATATTGAAAGGAATAATCTCAATTTTATTAAAGCTTCAATTTTGAACTTAATGTCTCAAAATCATAACACTCTCATCTTGATTCTTCAGTAATCCTTGACATAATTTAAATTTTTAGTTTGAGAGTATTATTGACTTTTTTTTTTTTTTTGCAAGTCATCTTCTATTAAGAATAAAAAAATATTGAAATAAATATATAATTTTGATTCATTATAAATATGGAAGTCAAAGAAAATAGAGTAGATAAAATTTCATGATATTCAACAAAATGTATTATCAAATAAAAAATTGTGAAGTAGAAAGGATAAATGAGTATGATTTTCTTCATAAAATTTATATTTTATGTAGAGTATACAACCATAAATATATTATAAATGTAATTAAATTTTTAAATGAATTCACATTGAACATTATAACGTAGAGAATAAAATAATATTTGCATAATTTATGCATAGATATATTTGACATTAATATAATATTTTAAATATTGTAACTGACAACTAAGTTTGAATAGTGACCATTAGTTCATTTTTTGAGGTTTAAATAATTTATAATATAATTTATGACATAAATTATGAATGAATTTAATTATCATTAATTTATAGTTAAAAATATAAGTGTGTTATCTTTTTGTCCTAAAGAACTATCATAGTGTTGTTGAAACGTCAGTTTTGAAACTGATATTTTAGAATTTTGATACTCTCACTTTGATTGTTCGATCATTCTCAGAATTTAAATTATCGATTAAGAGTATTGTTGGTCTTTTCTGCAAGTTATCTCCTATTAAAACAAAAAATAAATAATTGAAATAAGTAACTAATTTTGATTCATTATAAATATGAAAACCAAAAAAAGGACTAGACAAAATCTCATGATTTCAACATTAAGTGTTTGGCGAAAATAAGTAACCAAACCACAAATTGTGAAATAGAAAATGATAATTGATTATAATTTTTTCATAAAATTTGTACTATATATAAAGTTTGTGTTAATAAGTATAGTATAAATATCATTAAATTTTATAATTGACTAAAAACTCAATGTTTTTCATATTCACATTGAGTATCAAAATGTAACTAAATGCATTATTTATAAATAAATGTATTTGGCATTAATGTAATATTTTAAAAAATATATATGTCAACACATTTTAAATAGTGATTATTATTTATTTTTTTGCATGTTTAAATAATTTATAACATTGTTATAAATATGGGAGCCAAAAAAGCAAAGTAAACAAAATCTCAAGATGTTCAATATTAAGTGTTATAAATTGTGAAATAGAAAAGGTGAAGTAGAGATGATAAGTGATTATAGTATTTTCATAAAATTTGTACTATATATAGAATTTGTGTTAATAAATATCGTATAAATATCTTTAAATTTTATAATTGACTAAAGACTCAATATTTTCTATATTTATATTGAGCATTAAAATGTAAATAAATGCATTATATATAAATTAATGCATTTGGCATTAATATAGTATTTTAAATAATACATTTATCAATAAGTTCTAAATAGTGATAGATTATTTTATTTTTTTAGATGTTTAAATAATTTATAATATAATGTGTGAATAAATGTCTCGTAGTTATAATTTCAAGTAATAAAATAATTTGTGATATAATTTATGATATAATTTGTGAATAATAGAAAGGGTGATTGTAGGTTGTTAATAATTATATTTGGTATTAAAATAGAATGTTAAATATTGCACTTGCCAATTAATTTTAAATAGCAATCATTAAATATATTTATGATATAATTTATGACATAACTTATGAATTAATTTAGTGATATAATTTATGTGAGTAATTATATTTGACATTAATATTCTATTTTAAATATTATTGCTGTAAATAAATTTTAGATAGTAGTTATTAATTTTATTAATTATCAATGAATTTAATTAAATTTTCATTAATAAATAATTTTGGAGTTAAAATATAGTGAATCATTTATGTTAAGAAGAATTACGAAAAGAACAGATGTCACTTTTCATCTTCTTAGGAAGCTACTTGGAAGTATTTAGCTAGTCTTTTATATATATA
>CATIWR010660755.1:0-16345 GCA_949677035.1 Omphalea diandra | reverse complement strand
GAAATGTGAATGGCATCACTTTCTCAAACACAAACATCAGCACAAGATACTATGATCTATCATGGTGGGGAAGAGCAGAGCTTATTTATGTGACAACCTGCCCACAGGATTCGAGTTCAAAAGAAGGCTCTATTTCTAATTTACTCTTTGTCAACATAACAACAACTTCTGAAAATGGAGTGTTCTTATCAGGTTCTAAGGGTGGTTTATTAAGCAACTTGAGATTCATTAACATGAATCTTACTTATCAAAGATGGACAAAATATGCAGGCGGATTGGTAGACTACAGGCCTGGTTGTCAGGGATTAGTTCATCGCAGTGCAGCTGGAATTATCATGGAACACTTTGAAGGGTTTGAAGTTGAAAATGTATATATGAGATGCTCTGATAATCCAAAAGAGCAATGGGATAATCCTCTGGATTTCACGCCCTCAACTGTAAATAACATTTCATTTTTCAATTTCCATTCTGGTTTGTTTAGACAATGAATTTCATTTTGGATTGTAGATTTTCCATGAAATATGGGATGCAAATCACTGCATGATTATTTGAAGATTGTTGTATGAAAACAGTTGATTTGAGATGTGATAAAGTTCCTCTCTTTATCTCTTTTGGGACAACTATCTTTTTGAAAAAGTTATTTCTTTTTATTCTTTTTTTTTTTCCAGAAATCTCTTATTTATACATTTATCTATTCATTTATCAATTAAAAATCTTTATTTAATAAAAAGGTGGATTATTATTGATTTATCTTTTAGTTAAATTTGTTATCCTACCTATTTTTGACTATCAGGTTCTAATTATATTAGATGGGTGAACCCAAATAAATGTAAGATTTCTCTTGGTATTATATTCTTTTTTTAGAAAAGAATATAATACATAAGATTCCAATTAACTATATTAGTCAGTTTTAAAAAATGTACTTATATTAGTGGATGAATGCAGAATTAAGTAGATACTATGGAAATAATAATCTATATTTACTAAAAACAAAATTTTCTTAATTCTTTAGTCTCAATCTTCGATGTTTTACTTCTGAATCAAGATGTTAGTTGTTAGAACTTAGTGACACTTAATTTGCATGACATTACCACTGATATAATTACAGAAAATCAATTTTTTAGGAAAATTTTACTAAGTCTTAGGGTAAATTATAAAACACCTTGGATCCTTTTTTTTTTCTTTAAAAAAGAGGTTAAACGTTTGTCTTGTATACATGAAAAATTCTGAAAAAAAAGGACTACTGGAATTTCATCCCAATTACTCTATTATATTTGAATCTCACTTTTTAAGTAAAATAACTTTTGAATGTTTCATAAATTATATAACTTGTAGCTTGTTAGGGATTCAAAGGTCTTACATGAAAACTTAGGGATTACAATACTAAGTAGAACCCACGAACTAAAACTTAAATGATACTTGTTGGAGAGTGCAATTTTTTTTTTTTTTTACATAAATTTTAGAGAAAAGTTCAAACAAGTATCATATGATTGAACGTTTTTACATTTACGAGATTGTGAAATTTTTTGTGACTAAGAGGTAGATCTGGTTTAATTTCGTTAGTAAAAATGGACTAAACATATAAATACCATTAATTATTGCTAATGCGGTGATAAATATATTATTTTTATGCTTATGTGAAATTATTGTGAAATCCACAATAATAAATATTATATATATTTTTAAATTATTAAAATTACTAAAGAATTTATAATCAAAATCAAATTAAAATTTGTAAAATTCAAAAAAATCAAATTTTCATCTCCTTTTAAATTTCACAAATAAGAAATATTGCATAAAAGCTACAAAATTACATTAAAAAATTAAATTGTCATCTCCTTTTTGAATTGCGAGTGTTGTAATGTAATAAGCCCAGAGTAAACTGCTATTGAATATGATGTTATTGACCAACTCTGCTGTAGATGAGATAGGATTAAGGCATGAGATTCATACCTAGAGTCAGGCTAAACTAAGGAGATTCAAATCCATGCATGAGATTTATACCTTGGATGATATTCATATCCATGAGATTCAAATTTTGCGCAAAAAATTTGCACCCAAATATGGAAAATTACACAAAAATACCACTCTATTCTTCTATTGTTACTTTCAAAAAATTCTAGATCTAGAAAATCTCTTGGAATCATATATCAAATTTCACTATCTTTTTTATCAGTCTCATGATATCGATGACCCTTATCCAAAACTCTTCCAATTTAAACAATATACAATGAAGTTGATTTTCGCAAAGTGTATTATTTGCTCCTTATCTGATCTTTATCAATAAAATCACGAAGCATATAATCTACCTCTCATATAACACCATAACTACATTACTATTGACCTCATCATCATCATCATCATTAGAACAGTGCTTCAATCTTGACGCTGAAGTATTGATGTTTGCAATATATGCAAAAGGCTTACCATGAAAGATGAAGAAGGTTGATTTTTGAAAGAGCATGATATTGTTGATGAAATCTATAACCCAATTTTTCCAAGTAATGGTGGATGGAGATGATGATACAGGTTGAAGATGAAGACAATTATTTGATATGAAGAGGATTTTGAAATTTTTTAATTTGAGTTCTAATTTTATTTTGATTATAAATTCTTTAATTTTTAATAATTTAAAAATAAAAATTTATTATTATGGGTCTTACAATAATGCCACATATGCATAAAAATAATATATTTATTGTTGTATAAGTGATAATTAATGGTAGTAGTATGTTTAGCCCATTTTTGCTAACAGAGTTAAATTAGAGGTACCTCTCTGTCATAAAAAATTTCATAGCCCTATAAGTGTAAAAATGTTCAACCACATTTTGAATTTTCATTTAAATTTTAATTGAAATAATTTTGAATTTAAGGACTATGGTTGTATGTCATGAATAAATATAAATAAAGAATAAAGGGTTAACTTGTGATAAATTTCAATCAAAATGGTTTTTAGAAATAATATAATTCGTTGTAAAATAACAAACATTTAGCAATGGACAAAATCCATCACTAACGGCTGGAAATCCATTGCTAAATCAATTTAGCGATAGATTAGCTATCGACCAATTCGTTACTAAAGTTGTCTTTGTTGAACCAAGCAGTAACAAATTTTTTGGTCCATCGATACTTTTAAAGACGACTTTGCGACAGAAGGGTGGTCCCTATTGTATGGGTCCATTTTAGTGGAAATTAGTAACGGAATCGACATTAATGACAAATTTTTGCCATCATTACTTCATTGTTAAATTAGCAAAGGACTAGCGAGAGAAGTCCATCATTAAATTAGCAAGAGGATCATTCCATTGCTAATTCAAAGAGGCTCCAAACTAGCAACAAATTTTAGTCCATCACTAATTTAGATATATTAGTGATGGATTTTTAAAATCTATCGCTTATTTAATTAATTTTTCCCTAATGAATGTAGAATCTATAATTTGTGGAATCTATAGTTTAATTATAAGACAACATATCATAATAATAAAAAATCACAAATTATATCATTTATATATGAATGTTTATCAGAAAGTATAAGTGAAAAAATAATCATGAAGTATACTGTATGAAAAATGTTTAAAGTATAAGTTATACAAAATTATAAAGTACATAATCATTGCGATCCATCTAAAGTGTCGTTTGCATAAGAATCAGTGAAGGGTGGCTGCTCAAAAGGAGGAGGTGTTGCAAACTGGGTGCCACGAGCCAACTTCATAATGAGGCGACGCATCTCATCTATTGTTGCCTCTATATGTCAAACTGTTGCTAGAAAGACTATCTATGTTCTTTCATCTTCTCTTATAATTCATACTTAACCTCCTAAAGAAGAGCAACTCGTAGATCCTCCTGAGATATATCATGAGAAATAACAGTTGATAATGATGATGAAAAGTGACTAAAGAAAGAAGGTGCGAGCTAGCCTATGCCATACATAAGTTGTTTAAAGGCTTTGAAAAATATGGCATCACAACATAATTCTTTACTCTTAAAACAAATGCATTTTATAAATAATATATATGTATAAAATAAATTGAAATACTATATATATATTAAGAAATATATAAAACATACTCACCAGATGTCTCTGATACTTAGCAATAGATTTGGAAACCCCAATATGGTGTAAGGGATCAAAATTAGGGTTGTCTATCTCACTAAGTTGATTTTGCGAGGCTTGTGCACGACACAGCCTGAATTCTTGTGTGGCCTATGTTGCCTGCCAACTGTCCTATACATTCTCTAGGACGCTCGTAGGTCATCTGCCACTTCGTCTCCATCTCAACAAATTGTCGGTGTAGCGTGCAATTGCTTACTGCTCCCACCTCCGCCTAATCTAGGCCTTTACTGTTGGATCCTAAGTAAAAATTCACTAGAACAATTCATTTAGATAAACAAAATTATAAATAGAAGTATGATTCTCAGCAATACCTTAAACTCTTCCCAATAGAAGTCTCACATGCCTTGGGGGACAACCTTCCAATACTATCCAGATGGCTTTAAGCAAAGCAAAAAAATCTTGAATATTTGAGTGAAACATGCATTACTTGGAATGAAATTGTTGTAACAAAGAATAATTAGTAAGAGATAATAAATAAGAAATATGCAAAAGTATCCAACATTAAGAATGATATATTTAGTTATATATTTTATTTTAAAAGGACTTAAAATAATAAGTGAAAAATAAAAATTAATAGAAAAATCATAAGGTATGTACCTCACTTTAACGAGCTCAAGCATCACTCTATCAATGCTCAACTCAGCCGCTGATGATGCTGATGCTAGTGTAGTAGATGTCTCCTTTACAAATAAGGGTGTATTCTGTGTTGATGTCAATAGTGGTGGAAGTGAGGATGGCGACGGTGCTGATGGTGAAAGGGGGAAATGGAGGAGCTGATGATATCGATGGTGCTTATGGAGGGGCTGATGGTTAAGAAGAAACTAGTGCTAGCAATGATGGGCGAGCGATAAAGGTTATGAACCTTGCCTCACTGTCCTTCCACCAAATTTGTCTGACCCAGATCTCTCGTGCCCTGGGCCTCTATTAGTATTATTGCCCTCCCCCTTATAATGTATCAATGCTAACAACTAAATAAATAATAATCAAATAAAACTAATAAATAGATCAATTTAGTAACACATACATAATAAAAAAAATTAACTACTTCAAACATAGTAATAAAGAAAAATAAATATAACATATATATATAAACTACCTCTAATTAGTTTTAGTATTAGTATCATTGTGCAAATCATCATTCTCATCAGTTTCTTTTTCATATGATTCTAGCTCTATCTCTGCATTATCTTTTACTTCAACATTGTAATTGCTAGACTAGGTTGGTTTAACCTAAGTCATGAGCCTCTTTTGATCTTGACAACAGAGATTGATTAGAACTAATACTTTCATTTAGTGTTGTTTTGAAGATCACAAGTTAATTTTTTCATTGGAAGTGGGATGAAATTCAAAATCTTCAACCTTGTAAAGTTCATCCAAATTCGAGTGTGTATATTCTAAATCGCGACTGCGAATCAGTCACAAGGATGGATGAAGCTAGGCCAGAGGAATTCGCTAGCAAATTCGCAGTTGTGACATAACCAAAGGAAGTGAGCTTGAGTCATAGAGGAATTCGCGGTGGTTATCATGTTCGGATTCTCGATTACGACTTTCATGGTGACAAAAGAGGGAACCAAAGCCACAGCCATAATGTGCCAAGTGTCTTAGGTAACCGTTGAAGATAAAAAATCGTGAGGGTGAATATTTGGTAGCGACCGTGACTCAAAGAGTTGTAGTTTCCTCACCAAACAGAGGAATTTGCGGTCTCAGTCGTGCCTAAGACATAGTTATCTCATGACCATGACTTTTGATAGTTGTTAGAATGCAACAACTATATTTTCTTAGACAACCAATGGACAACTAACACGTAGACTAGCATTTAGACACAAACAGAGTTTTTCGCCAAAATTTTCAACTCTATAATGGAAATTGAAAATTCGTGATCGCGAAATGGTAGTAGCGACTGCGACGTCACCCTGAAAAATATTTAATGCTAAATCTGCCTAGCACATCTTATAGATTTGTTGATAGTTTTAGACCAACATCTCTTTGGTGGATATAAGTTATAAATACTCTACCAAACAGATGTAAATGCAAGAGAATTCATTAATTTGTAACCAAACTCTTACCAATTTGCTACTCAATCTTTCATTCTTATTTATATGTAGTTGATTATTTGGTGTGAGCAATAAACACCATTGTAATGAGGTTGAGTGAGCATAGATTAAAAACTCTTATGAGAGGTTTTAATGTGAGCCTATAAAACACTTATGAGAGGTTTTAGTGTGAGCCCACAAAACACTTTTGAGAGGTTTTTTTATGTGAGCCTAGAAAACACAGTGTATAAGGTTTCTTGTGTGAACCATAAACACAAATTGTAAAAGTTTGGTATGAGCTTGGAAACACCAGTTGAATTGAGTAAAACACCCAATTATAAAGAATTAGGGAGTGGACGTAAGATTTGTTAACACCCGAACCACTATAAACACTTGTGTTAATTTCTCTCTTCTCCTTCACAACTTCTTAAACACATTTATCTTTCATTTTAATTTTTAATCAACCACTAATTCAACGCCTCTTAGTGCCCTAGGCCAACAAGTGGTATAAGAGCCAAGTCTCACTAAAACCCTTTATTGAGTGAGTAAAGATCTATGGCATAAGAAGGAATCCATACACACCTCAAGCCTTATTTTGATGAACTATACTCATTGGAAGTATATGATGAAGATGTATCTAGACACTAATGTGATGGATCTATGGGATGTTGTTGGTAAAGAATGGAAGCCACCCACTAAAGTGGTAGATGGGAGTGAAGAGCTAGTCCCTAAAGAAGAATGGGTTGAAGCATATAAAAGATCTAATGGCAAAAACAAAAGAGTCATGGAAATCCTTTTAAGTTCTCTCTTAAGGGAAGAAATTGGAAGGGTCCAACATTGCCAAACTACTCATGGCACTTGGAAAGCATTAGAGAACTATCATGAGGGCACCACCTTGGTGAAATCCAACTGAATTGAGATATACGTGACAAAATAGGAGTTATTCATAATGAAAAAGGATGAGAGCATAACATATATGACAAATCGGCTTCTAGCTATTATTACCAACATGAAGAAGTTCGGTAGGGTTCTCACAAATCATGAGGCAAACTCCAAAATTCTAAAGTCTTTACCTCTTGAAAAATTTAGTGCTAGAGTATGTAGTATCCAAGAGTCCAACCTGAAAATAGGAAAGGTGCCAATGGATGTTTTGATAGGCAAACTATTTACTCATGAGTTTGCCTTAAAGAAAGATGAGGAAATGAAGAAAATGAAGGGCCAAAGAGAAAATTTTGAAAAGCAAGAAGGGAAGACATTGGCACTCAAATCAAGGAAGTAGAAATAACCTCAAGTGAAGAGGAAAGTGACAAAGAGGAGGAGGAACTTGCAATGCTCTTTAGAAGGACCAATGAGCTGATTAGAATAAGAAGAGAAAGAAGGAACTTTAAGAAAGCAACTCCTAATCCTAAAGAGAGATCAACCGATGTCATTTGTTATGAGTGTGGCAAGCAAGGCCACATTAAGTAGGATTGCCCCAAACAAAAGAAGAAGAAGAAAAGAGACAAAGAAAAGAGGAATAACTTTAAAGCTACTTGGGATGATAGCTCAAGTGAAGATGATGAAGAAGATGAGATTGCTAACATATGTTTCATGGCTTAAAAGGACTCTCCTAATGACGTAAGTACTTCACCTTATTCTAATTCTGAATATGATGAAATAGATGATGTAGATGATGAGCTTCTAGAAGCTCTCACAATTAAATGCGACAAATATAAGCCACAAATGAAGACTTATAAAAGGAAGTGCACAAAATTGAAGGATGATTATAAATCCTTTAATAGCCTTGTAAGTGAATTGAGGGCTTCAAATGAAGAACTCAAAAAATCTATGGAAAATCTTTCCAAATCATCTTCATCACTGGTTTCATTAAGAAAAGAGAATGACTCTTTAAAATGAGAAGTCATTGAGCTCAAAAGCTTTATCTCTAAATTTCATAAGAATAAGGAAGCTTTGGATACACTTATAGTATCACAAAGGCTTTCCTTAATTAGGCATGGTCTAGGCTTCAATGAAGCCTAAACTTCCACACCTACACACACTACATTCATTAGAACCTCAACACCTTAAACTTCAAGTATTGAGGTTATGGAAAAGAAGAGTGCCCAAAACACTAAACCCCCAATGCCTAAGGGTAAAGGGAAAGTGCAACAAGACTCAAAGTCTATTTCTAAAAAGGCCAATCATGCTTACATGTACAATAAGAAGCATGCTAATCCCAACACACATAAAAAATCCACATCTACACCCATACATGCATGCTCATGTTCTCACACACATCATGTAGGTATGAAAAAATCCTCCACTTATACTAAGGCATTACATAGGAGGAAGACATATAAGTCTAAACTTAAATGCCATTATTGCATGAGATATGGACACATTAATGTTTATTGTTATATTAGAAAGAAACACCTCAAATTGGAGGATCATTCAAAGTCTAACCCCTTAGGACCCAAGTATGCTTAGGTACCAAAGAAGAGATGATTGATTTGTGTTGTGTAGGGGTGTTTAACGACTACCAATGAATCAAACGATTGACATGTGGATAATGGATGCTCAAAACACATGATGAGCAAGAGGAAGCTACTCATGGCCCTAAAGGAAAAAGAAGGTGGTAACGTCACATTTGGTAACAATGCTAAGGGTAAGGTAATTGACATTTAAACCATTGGTAAGAATGATTGCTCTTTAATTAATGATGTTTTGTTAGTTGATGGCTTGCAACATAATTTGCTTAGTGTAAGTCAATTGTGTGACAAAGGTACTAAAGTCACCTTTGACCTTAGAGAATGTCGAGTTACCACATTAGTGGATAAAAAGGTTATTTTCAAAGAGGAAAGGAAAGACAATACCTATCTAATTGACTTAAATAATTTGACTAACCAATCTTTTAAGTGTCTTATGTCTCTTAGTAATGAAGTTTGGCTATGGCATAAAAGACTTGAATATGCTAGCATGGAGCTCTTACAAAGCTTATCTAAAGGAAAGCTAGTGAAAGGTCTTTCCAAGTTAAGTTTCTCAAAAGATAAGACATGTAGTCCTTGCCAAATGAGGTAGCAACTTCAATCTTCCTTCAAAGCTAAAAATATTGTAAGTTTATCTAGACCCCTTCAATTAATTCATATGGACTTGATAGGACCTACTAGGAGTGCTAGTTTAGGTGAAAAACATTATTCATTAGTTCTAATTAATGATTATTTTAAGTTTATTTGGGTATGCTTTCTAGCTCATAAGTATGATACCTTTGATGCTTTCAAAAGCTTTACAAAAAGAATTCAAAATGAAAAGGGTTACTTCATTTCTTTTATAAGAAGTAACCATGGAAAGGAATTTCAAAATGAAGCTTTTGAATCTTATTGTTTAGAAAATGAGATTTTCCACAATTTTTCAATCCCTAGAACACCATAACAAAATGGTGTTGTAGAGAGGAAAAATAGAGCACTAGTAAATATGGCTAGAACTATGCTCAATGAGTATTCTTTACCAAATTACTTTTAGATCGAAGCCATTAATACTTCATGTTATATTACAAATATAGTTTTTAAAAGACCCATTATCAATAAAACATCTTATGAGTAATGGAATGGTAGAAAAACAAAGATATCATACCTAAGAGTATTTGGATATAAGTGCTATATATTGAACACCAAAGATAATCTTGGGAAATTTGACACAAAAACTAATGAGGGTATATTCTTAGGTTATTCCACCTCTAGCAAGGCCTATAGAGTTTTTAATAAAAGTTCAATGGTTGTTAAAGAGTCTATGCATGTTGTATTTGATGAATCTAGCAAACTTGATCTTGGGAAAGGTTCGTTTGTTGATGATCTTGTAGGTGATTTTAAAAAATTACATTTAGAGCACACTATAAGAAAGGAAAATAGGGACAAAGATAAAGGTGAATCATCAAAAGTGGATGAGGAACTACATCATCAACAAGAAGCATTACCAAGTCAAGATCCATTTAAGGATTAAAGATTCTCCATGCATCACTCCAAAGACTTAATTATTGGTGATACTTCAAAGGGCGTAAGTACTAGATCTCAATTGAATCTTTTAAATAATAACCTTGCCTTTGTTTCTCAATTTGAGCCAAATCGATTGATGAGGCTCTTGATGATGAGTGTTGGGTGATTGTTATGTAAGAGGAACTCAACCAATTTGAGAGAAACAATGCATGAGAAGTTGTTCCTAGGCCTAAAGAACACCTAATTGTAGGTTGGAAATGGGTGTTTGGAAATAAGTTAGATGAGCAAAGATTCATCACTAGGAATAAAGCTAGATTGGTTGCAAAGGTTACAACCAAGAGGAAGATATAGACTATGATGAAACCTTTGCCCTCTGTTGCAAGGTTGAAGGCCATTAGGATTCTTTTGGCTTTGCATGTCATATGAATTTTAAACTTTTCCAAATGGATGTCAAAAGTGCTTTTATAAATGGAGTTATTGAGGAGGAAGTTTATGTTAAATAACCTCCTAGTTTTGAAATACATAGTTTCCCAAATCATATTTTTAAATTAAATAGAGCCTTATATGGGTTGAAATAAGCTCTAAGAGCTTGGTATGAAAGGCTTAGTTCATTTCTTAAAAAATGATTTTGAAAAGGGAAAGGTGGACACAACTTTATTTGTAAAAAGGCACAAACATGATACACTAATGGTACAAATTTATGTTGATGATATCATTTTTGGTGCTACTAACGAATCTCTTTGTGAGGATTTTGCTAAGTGTATGATTAGTGAATTCGAGAAGAGTATGATGGGAGAGTTTATGTTTTTCCTTGGTTTACAAATCAAGCAAACTAAAGAAGGGATCTTCATCAACCAAGCCAAATACACAAAGGACATATTCAAGAAATTTGGCATGGATGCTTGCAAAGTGGCTAAAACACCCATGAGTGGTACCATCAAATTGGACAAAGATGAATCGAGTAAGACAGTTAATGAAAATAGATATTGAGGTATGATCGGGTTTCTACTTTATCTTATTACTTCAAGACTTGACATTATGTTTAGTGTATATTTGTGTGCTAGATTTCAATCATGTCCCAAAGAATCATATTTAAATGTTGTCAAAAGGATTTTTAAATATTTGTATGACACATTACACTTAGGTCTATGGTATCCTAGAGATTCATTTTTTAGTCTCATAGGTTACTTGGATGTGGATTACACTAGTAGTTTATTAGATAGAAAGAGTACTTTTGGAACTTGCCAATTTATAGGAGAATGCTTAGTGTCTTCGTTTTGCAAAAAGCAAGTTTCAATTGCCTTATCCACCGCTAAAACTGAGTATATAGTTGCGGGTTATTGTTGCAACTAATTGCTTTAGATGAAACTATAATTAAAGGATTACGACAAAGTTGTTGATCACATTCCTATCAAATGTGACAACATTAGTGCGATTAATCTCTCTAAGAATCCCATCCAACACTCTAAGAGAAAACATATAGATATTAGGCATTATTTTCCTAGAGATCTTGTCTAAAATGGTGATGATGTGTTAGAATTTATAGACACAAATCATCAACTTAAAATATTTTCACTAAATCTCTCAATGAAGAAAGGTTGAACTTCATTAAGAGAGAATTAGGAATGCTTGATGGAAGCTCCCTAAAGTGAAAAGCTTGATCTTTGTTTGATTACTATATGTTTGGTTGTATCTGATATTTATCATTAGATGTCTCTATTATAAATGCAATTGTGCTCTTTTATGTCAATTTGCATAAATTAAAACATTAATATATTAAGTGGATCACAACTTGAAACGTCAAATTTTGTTTGTTCATTATTATCCTTCTTGCCTTGTAATTCGTTGTCGCTATCTTTAACTCACGATCGCGAATTATAGGATCTTTTTGCCTGGTTGACAACCATCAATTCACGATCGCGACTTTTGCTCTCCACTGTGAATTTTGTCAAAAATTAAAATTTCTTACCATTGTACACACCGGTTCCCGAAGATTTTTTGTCTGTTACTTACATTTTTTCAGAAATAGTGGTAGCGACTTTTAATTAACAGTTGCAATTTTTAGTAACTGCCACATATTAATTTGATTTGACTATCAACCATTTCTAACCCTTCATTAATCACATTCTAACCATTTTTAACCGTTTATACAACCCTTCTATAACTATATAAACTCCCTAAATAATGATTTTCATCACTACATCCTACACCAAATCATCTATGTTCTCTCCTACTCTCAAACTTCTTTAAATCTTTCTACTCTTCTTAATGGCTCCTAAGAAAGCTTTAAGAGCAGAGAAAGGTAAGGCAGTAGCTCAACCCTTTCTATCACTAGCCCTTCATTAAATGAAAGGGATTACAAAAGAGGAGAAGGATCGATATAAAGCCAATGCCTTCAAAATAATCCTTCTAAACAAAATTCCCTCTACCTTTCTTTTAGAGTCTCTTAGGATCAATGACGAGATTCACACATTTCTCTTCAACTTGGGATGGAACAAATTCATCTTTTGGGATGAATTCGGATATGAAGAGATTATGAGAGAATTCATGTGTATGGTAACTCTTAGTCGTAAAGCTGAATCTCGCACCAGACAATATGGGTTAGTTTTTCACGCTTTTAGAGATCCTTACTTTATCACTCTCGACCAATTATCCAACCTTTTCAATCTTCAAGTTGGAGATAACATTCCATTCATTATCTCTACACTTAATGTTATTTACTCTAAATTTTGGTCTAAAATTTCCGTCGAGACCAAACATTATCCCAAAACTTCATTAGCCAAATACATTAAAACCCTTCCTTTTTTGTTACTTCACCATATCATCACTTCTCCATTAACACTAGAGGTGATGGTAATGAAAAAGTATCTCAAAAGGACCTTGCATTTCTTTTTTGTCTTGTGAAAAACAAACTTATCCAATCTAGTTGCTATCTTGTAGATCAATTGATCCACATGAGCACTAACCCTAAGAGTCAATTTCTCCTTCCTTCCTATGTAACTGCCATCTACAGATTTGTTTGTTCTCTTAATAAGGAAAATGAAAAATTCCTCACTAAGAAACTCCTTCATTCTTAAAATTTTTTGGACCTCACCTATCTTATCAATGCCAAAGCCATTCACCCAGACTCATATGCCTATACTTTGGGTGCTTTCGGGGCAAAAAAGATGGAAACATCTCAAGCCTCTAAAAGAAAAAGACTTGTCATTAAAGAAGGAGCAATACTAGTCCCACCTCCTCAACCAAAATCTAAGTCTAAACTTTCTCTTGCCACCATCAACCAAAAGTTAGATAAGGTGATGTGGATGTTGAAGAGGAGATTTCTCTCCTTATTTCTCACCTCTATAAAGATTTGGTGGACTTGCAAGAGAAGATGGGTGTTCCTCCCTACCATCTTCTCGATTTCGTGGATTACAAGGATACACCAGAGGAGGAAGATAACCAAGAGGTTGAAGATGGAGACGAAGCTAAAGGAGGAGGCAACAATGAAGAACAAAATGATTATAGAGATGATGATGATTCTCTAATCTTCTATACTAGGATTTCTTTGTATTTTCTTTGTCTTTGATGTAAATTTGTTGATCCCACAGCTTATAAATAAATAAAAATGTTTATGTTGTAATTCTTTGTCTCATCTGTTATGTAATTGAATTTATTTTTATGATGATTGCAACTCTTATGTTTATTGTCACTCTTATGATTTTGTGAATTCATATTAGCTCCTTATATTCACTTTATCTCATCTTTATGCATTTTATTTTGCTCTTCTCCATTTACCCTCTTTTTTATCTTGCCAAAGGGGGAGAGAATTGCATGGAGAAAATAATTTGGAAGAGAAAAGCATAAGTTCAGGGGGAGCATTGTTTGTCACTCATACTTAAAATTTTACTTTGATCATTAACTAGAAATTTTTTAAGTATTCATTGGATCATTCACCATTCCAACTTCAAAACTCATGCATCTATTTTCCCTTCATATCAATCTAAGTTGTCAAAATAAAAAAGAGAGACATTATTAGACTAGGTTGGTTTAACCTAAGTCATTAACCTCTTTTGATCTTGACAATAGAGATTGATCAGAACTAATACTTCCATTTAATGTTGTTTTGCATATTATAAGTTAGTTTTTTTTATTATAAGTTGGATGGAATTCAAAATCTCAAACCTTGTAAATTTCATCCAAATTCGTGGTGTATATATTATAAATCGTAATCACGAATCAGTCACAAGGATAGATGAAGCTAGGTTAGAGGAATTCACAGGCAAATTCGCAACCACAACATAGCCAAAGGAAGTGAGCTTGAGTCATAGAGGAATTTGCAGTGGGTTTCGCGTTTGAATTCGCGACTGCGACTTTCATAGTGACAAAGGAGGGAACCAAAGCCACAGCCATAACAAGCCAAGTGTTCTAGGTAATAATTGAAGATCAAAAATTGCGAGGGCAAATATTTAGTAGCGACAGCGACTCAAAGAGTTGTAGTTTCCTCACCAAATAAAGGAATTCACAGTCTCAATTGCTCCCAAGACATAGTTATCTCGTGACCGCAACTTTTAATAGTTATTAGAACGCAATGGCTATATTTTCTAAACAACCAATAGACAGCTAACACATGGAATAACTATTAGACACAAATAGGGTTTTTCGCCGAAAGTTTCAGCTCCACAATGCAAATTAGAAATTTGCAATCGTGAAATGGTAATAGCTATCACGACGTCCTCCTAATAAGCATTTAATGCTAAATCTACCAAGCATATCTTGGAGATTTGTTGATAGTTTTAGACCAATGTCTCTTTGATGGATATGAGCTATAAATAATCCACCAAATAGATGTAAATACAAGAGAATTCATTAATTTGTAACCAAATTCTTGTCAATTTGCTACCCAATCTTTCATTCCTATTTATGTGTAGTTGATTGTTTGGTGTGAGCAATAAACACATTGTAAAAAGGTTGTGAGTGAGCCTAGAGTAAAAACTCTTGTGAGAGGTTTTAGTGTGAGCCTACAAAACACTTGTGAGAGGTTTTAGTGTGAACCCATAAAACACTTGTGAGAGGTTTTTTATGTGAGCCTAGAAAACACAAGGTGTAAGGTTTCTTATGTGAGCCATAAACACAAGTTGTAAAAGTTTGGTGTGAGCTTGGAAACACCAGATGAGTTGAGTAAAACACCCAATTGTAGAGAATTGGGGATTGGACGTAGGGTTTGTTAACACCCGAACCACTATAAAAACTTATGTTAATTTCTCTCTTCTCCTTCACAACTTCTTAAACACATTTATCTTTCAATTTAATTTTTAATCAATCACCAATTCAACCCTCCTTCTTGGTGCCTTAGGCCAATAGTAGTCTTCAATTTTAATGAATTCACCCTTTAAATCATTCAAAGACCTAGATTCTTCATCTTCCATAATCATAATTGTATGAGTATTAATATCATTCTCTCAGAAGGTCGGTACTATATTAAACATTAAAGTTGTTACAGATAATTCTTTGATTTAAACTTCTACCCTAGTTTTAATTTTACATACAACTAACCAATCGCTTGTATCACGTCTTAAGCTAGGGTAATAATACACTTGACAAGGTTACATTACCTGAATAAATGGCTCATACTTATTAAAACTTCATTTACAATTCACCTCAAAAAGTTTATATTCATAATGAACTTTAGTACCTAAGTTTGGTGTCGAAACAAACCAATCACACTTGAATAACACAGTTCTCTTAATTAGCAATCCTATATACTCTAGCTTTATAACTTTAATTAACCAACCATAATAGTCGCTTTCATCTACATTATAAGTGGTACCTTTAATATACGCACCACTATACATGGTAGCTGTATGAGAACCATGTCTTTTAGTGTGAAATTTATATCCATTTACATAATACCTTGGGTAAGACGTCACCATTTGTAATGGAGCTTTTTCTAGATCCTTAATGAATTTATTGGAGATGTGTGATGGATCATGTGTCTAAAAAAATACTTATCAATTTAATAACCAACAAATTCAGAGCCAATGTACATACACATGTAAACATAAAGAATGGAATCTTGATGCTCATGCATTTGTAAAACCAAAGTGAACATTCATTTTAAAGTTTCGCATTAAATTCATGACTAGTAATGTTTGGTTAATGTTACTTATACTTATATATTTGGTTAATCTTGATGCTAATGTTTGGTTAAGTTTTGCACCACTATACTTATATATATATATATATATATA
>CATIWR010660695.1:0-10418 GCA_949677035.1 Omphalea diandra | reverse complement strand
TATATATATATATATATATATATATATATATATATATGTACACACATTTTTTTTTTTCAAAATTTCTCCAGTTTGACATGAATCATTAGTTCGATATGATTTAAGTGTCAAGTCCATTGAAATTGGATCAAAGTGTCTAGTAGACGATTTCAGGTCAATTCAAGCCTATAAAACTGGTTTGCTAGTTCAGTTTAGATTCAAATTGATTCAATTTTAGTTCAAATCTAGAATAAAACTAGTCCTTTATCATCTTATTTTATTAACTTAATTATTAATATAGAAAAAAATTTAAATAAATAAACTTTATTTTTAGATTTTAAAATAAATAATGAATATTTTTAAAGAATTTATAAATTAAAATTTTATAATATATATGTTAAATATTAATTTTTAATATAATAATGATTTCATTCAAAGTTAAAAAAATATAATAGACGCAAATAATAGCAATAAAATTTAAATAAATAAATAATTAATAATTTATTATTATTAAATAAAAACAATATTAAAACAAACAATATATTAGAATCAATATAAAAAGTTAAGGATATATTTATCTTTCCATTTATAAAAGTAAAATCTATTTTATATTTTTGAATTTAAGTTAATAGATAGTCTACTGGCTATTAACTACTATTGTAAAATGAATTGTTATATTAATGATAAAAGTCATTTTAGCATACATTTTATATTAGAAATTAAAAGTTTTTCTTAGTTTTATAGTGTTTTTATTTTGAAATAATTTAATTTCATGTCTCTTTTATGTTTGCATAGAAATTTCTTAAAAATGAGCTAAATTGCAATTTTCGGTTGTGTTGCATAGAACATTGCATTGCTCATGTGTTGGACCATGCAAAGATGCAGAGTTGACCAATCAACAAAATAGAATTGCATAAGCAGTTAATTGTGTGGGCTGTTGCATGACCAATGCATCGGGCCATGAAAAATGTTAAATCTAGAATTGAGAAACTCAAGCAGACTACCTTTTTAATATAATAAATACCTAATCTTGATAAATATTATTTATCAGAAAAAGAGCAAATTTTTAGAAGAGAAAAGTGGATCCAACATCTAGACCAAATAAAAAGAAGATTTTGTGAAGATTAGAGCAATTCTCTTTGAGGGTTTTCATTGTTTTTGTTTAGTAAGACTGTTCTTAGAGAAATTCTTCTACTCAATTCAATAGATTATTTCTTTTTTATTTTATTTTTCTTCTTTTAGGATGAACTAATTCTTCAATTCTAAAGATTAGGGTGAAAACCCAATATTTGTTTCATGAATCTATGAAGTGATTTTGTTTTAATTGTGTTAGGTGTCTTGACTTAATATGTTTGAGCTTAATTGATTTTATATGTACGAATAGCTGCATATGTACAATGTTTGAGATTCTAGATGATGGAGCGAGACTGAAAGTCTAGAATTAGTTCTAACATATTAAACAAAGAGATTGAGACTACGAGAGTATGTTTGACTTCTAGAGATATTTAAAGATAAAGTTCAATGCATTGTTGTTGAATTTTGGGACCACAAGAGTAGACATAATTTTAGTAATATATTTAATTTTGCTCGAGAGAGATTATTAGGTAAATTAGGAAAATCCATCTATAAGCATAACACAATCTCAATTGAAATAATTCTTTTCATATATTATGGAATGGTATTGTGGTGTACTTGAATTCCCTAGAAATCATTATGATATAGAGTTTCTTTTAATTTAAATTTAGTTTTGTTTAATTATTGTTGGAATTCCAGTTTTTTTTATTATTCTCTTATTATTTCTATTGCTATATAATAGAAAAATTAAGACTTTTATTAGTACTTGTGAAACAATCCTCGTGGGAATGATATCTACTTATCACTGTATTACTTAAAGCGATTTGTGCACTTACAAGAGTTATAAATACAAGTTTTTGGCGCTGGTGCTTGGAATTGATTTTTCATAATATCAATTTCACTTAAGATTACTATTATTCTAATCTTTAAATTTTACATTTTTAATTTTGTGCATTTTAATTGTGTTTTGTGTCTTTTGGTAGGTAAAGCGTTTAGTGTATGCTTAAAGATACAAATAGGTTTAAGAGAATTTGCCATGCCGCAAACAAAAGAAGCATAGTCAAGCTTTGTGAAACCTGCTGCTGCAGCCAATAATTTGGAGATTAGACCAACAATTATCCAAATGGTGTAATAAAATACATTTGGGGGTAAAGCTAGTGAGGATCTAAATGAACATATTGCTAATTTTCTTGAGATTTATGGAACCTTCAAGATTAATGGAGAAACCAATAATGCAATCCGAGTAAGGTTGTTTCCCTTTTCCTTGAGAGATAAATCTAAAAGGTGGTTGAATTCTATAGCACCTAACTCACTTTCTACATTGGAAGATCTCTTTAAGGCTTTCTTGGCTAAATATTTTCCACCAGGCAAGGTTGCACAATTGAGGCAAGCAATTGTAAGCTTTCTACAAGAACCGAGTGAAACATTATATGAAGCATGAAAGAGATTTAAGGAGTTGCAAAGAAGGTGTCCCACCATAGCTTGTCGAATTGGTTGATTGTCCAAAATTTTTATAATGGGTTTAACCATTTGGTACACATTACTATTGATGTCGCAGTAGGAGGTGCACTCATGAGAAAAACAACCAATGAAACATATGAGTTGTTAGAAGAGATGGCCTCAAACAACTGTCAATGGATAAGTGAAAGGGGAATAATAAGCAAGTTGCAGGTGTTTATGACAATGATGCTTGTACCATGTTAAATGCCAAAATGGATGCTCTTGCAAAGAAGCTTAGAAGTGTGAGTGTGCATGATATCAATGACCCACGACTAACTTATGAATGGTGTGGAGGAGAACATATAAGAACCGAATGCCAATTAGGGAGTCCTTTTGCTCAAACTTCTACAAAGCATATGCAATATGTTCCAACTTTAATAGGTATCCCATCAATCCATATTCCAACACCTACAATCCTAGGTGGAGGAATCATCCTAACTTTTCATGGAGTAACCAAGGCAATCAACCTAAGTCTTCTCATCCTTCTAGCTTTTCTCAAAGGCAACAAGGTGGAGTTTCCATAACTGAACCAATCTAATAAGAAGCGAAGCAAACATGGGATATGCAAAAGTTCTTGATTGAAAAGTTTGAAAGTTGGAGACCAAGCTAGACAAGATAGATAAACTTGAAATGAAGGTGAATCAAATTAAGCAACACAATTGACACTTAAAGATGTAAATTGGGCACTTGGCTAACACTATCAATAAAAGAATACAAGGTATATTGCCTAGCAAGACTAAAATTAACCCAAGAGAACCAAACAAGGCTATTACATTGAGAAGTGGCATAGAGATACTTGACCCCTCACGTAAGCATAAGAATGAATGTAAGAAAATAACCATAAATATTTCTGAAATTCCTAAAATCTCAATCTAAGAAAGTGAAGAAACAACCCCCAAAATTCAGTTTGGATGAGAAAGACAATGTGGAGGAAGCTAAAGAGGATGAAGGAAGTAGGCCTACACTAGTAAAACCTTATGTTCCACCTATTCCTTTTCCTCAATGTTTGCAAAAACATAAGTTGGACAAGTAATATGCTAAGTTCTTAAAGATTTTCAAGCAAATTCATGTCAATATTCCATTTGTTAAGGTCTTAACAAATATGCCAAAAAATGTAAAAATTTTTAAACAACTTTTGTCTAATAAGAGAAAGTTAATGGAATTTAAGACCATAACTCTCTTCAAGGAATGTAGCATCATAATCCAAAACAAGCTTCCACCAAAACTTAAAGATCCTGGGAGTTTCTCTATTCCTTATTAAATTTCTCATTGAAAATTTGATAGAACACCATATGATTTATATTATTATTCTAATGTCTCTTTTTATTTGTAGGAAATTAAAGCTTAGTGAGATTGAACCAACTATGATGACTTTGTAATTAGCAGACTGCTTAATTAAATACCCGATTGGAGTGGTGAAGAATGTTCTTATGTATGTACGAAAGTTCATTATGCCAATATATTTCATTATGCTTGATATGGATAGGGATGTGGATATGCCATTAATTTTTGGAAGACCATTTTTGGCAACCATGAAAGCATAATTAATATGAGGAAAGGGAAACTAACTATAAATGTGAGAAAATCAATAGAGCTTAATGTTTTCAAAGCAATAAAACAACCTTCTTTCATTAAAGATTACAATAAAATGGATGCAACTCGCGAGCTAGTTCAAAAGTTTTCTCAAAATGAGCACCCTAGGGATCCATTTGAAGCTTACATGGTTCATGAAGTATCATCATTGCAAGAGGATCATGAAAACGCAATTAGATTTTTGGAAGAAACCTATCCATTTAAAAATTGTGGGTTTGAAAATTTTGGACAAGGTGAATATTCCCCATCAAGTGAAAAGTTCTGGTTCTAGAACCAAAACCTCCTCTTCTTCATTTGAAATATGCATTCAAGGATGATGCTTATGAAAATACCTAATTATAAGAAGAAAGGTAAGCTATGACATGCTAAGCATATTTATAATTCTTCGCTTAAAGTTGGACAACATGTGCTACTTGTTAATTCTCAGCTTAGAATCTTTCCAAGAAAACTGAAATCCTATTATTTTTAACCTTTTAAGGTGGTGCAAGGTTTACTTTATGGAGTTATAGAGTTGCAATGAGAAGATGGAAACATGTTCAAAGTAAATGACCAACATTTGAAGTCTTCTTTTCTATGATGATGCATCGCCAAATGGAGAAATTAGTATCTGACATTCACGTTTAAGTTGAGAATTATAAAAGAGACGAGCTAATGATTATAAATAAGCGCTTGTTGGGAGGAAACCCAATGATTTCATTCATTTATTTTAAAGTTATGCATGATTTTTATTTTAATATTTAAATTGAAATAGTGCTACATTTTTAGAATTTCAGTAATTTTTGCTAGTTTAATTCACAAATAAAATGTTATTTTTATATTTAATTCATGTTAGTTTGTGTGAATTTTGGTTTAATTATATTAATTGTAGGTTAATTGATGAGCAACGATAATAGGGAAACTGTGTTTAATGCAATCGTGGAGAGAAAGGAATGTCGAATGGATGGAAATAGAGGAAAAGAAAGAAATTTAGTTGCCCTAGATTTTTATGGGTCATGCAATGACCCAGGCATGATGCTCAAAAATGAAGACAACACAAAAGAGATGCTTGAATAACAGGAATGAACTGGGTCTAAGTTGATCAAATGTGATCAAATTGGTGGAATGGATTGCCATTTATGCTGGGCAAGCTTCATTTTAGTGGACGTTAGACCATGAGTTCATTTTAATGGAAATGGAAATATGGGCTTTTACTCGTGGGCCTAAGGTAAAAATAATAATAAAAATTTTGAACACACCTTCTTCCTCAAATCTTAATCGATGTCCCCACTCCCACCAAACCCTCCCCTACACCGTCACACTTTTCACCACCTCGATTGACCACTTCCTAACTCATTTCTTCTAAACCTATTATGTTTACCATTGTACCTCTAATTTTTCTCTCCCTAAAAAACTTTTTTTTATCATCTCCATTTCCCAACAACCTTTGCGAAGAAGAGAGTGGCGAAGAAGAGAGCATTTACATAGTCAATGGGTTCTCCATCTTCAACTCATAACGTAACTCAATCATCTCCCTCTTCAAATTCAAATATCACGCCACCACCATTAACACCTTTCATACCAGAATTGGAGATCACAGATGTGGGCTCTATCATAACCACAATAAATGGAATTTTGTTTTTCCCTTGCTTTGTTACTGATTTTACTTTTAAACAATTTAAATTATGTTATTTTATGGATAATTTTCAATTGAAGGTTATACTTATGTTGGGTATGTGAATGTGTGAATATTATGTCTTTACATGTGTAGAGATAGAAGTGGAATTTGGTATGGATATTGTTGATTTTAGGTTTTTAATAATTATTTGAAGTTAGCCCTATCACTATTAATTTGATGCATTTTGGAATCTTTATAGTTAAAAAGGATTTTCATTGTAGCATGTTTTGTGAGGTGAATGATGATTGTGGAATTGGAGTTGTTTTGTGCAATTATGGTGCCATAACTATGAATTTTATTATGTTTTTAAATGCATAATAGGTACATGTTTGAGATCAACTTGTGCAAAATGGATATTCTGTTATGCATTTAAAACTATGGTGTGATTGTGGATAGTTGGATAAATGACTAAGTTTTTGTAATGAAAGATTGAAATTTTGTTGCAATCCTAAAATAAAATTGTGAAAATTTGGGAATTATGATTTGTTTGTTTACAGGTGCAACAAATGACAAAAACATAGTAACTGATATTGTTAATTTGGGATTTCACCAAATTGTGTGAGATTGTTTTAAAATCTGTCATGAGAAAATGACAAAATTTATTTGACAGATTTTAATATTATTTTTATTCTATTACTAATTGATTGTGTGCTTGAAAATTATGTACTCATTTAGATTTGTGGGCAAAAGTGAGAATTCTAGAAATAGAATTACATTTGTGAATTTGTGAATTGCATCTAATTTGCAGGTGATTAAAAATTTTGAAATTTATTATGAACACCAAACATGTTACGGGATTGAAGTTCCAGAATCAAATGCAATAATGGACTAGGTAGAATCACTCAATTATGCAAATTTCACACCAAGTCATATCAGAGTCACATAAAAGAGAAGTAAATTTCTTTGCCCTTGAATTTTTATTTTTTTTTTCAAACACTAAGGATAATGTTTTATTTAAGTTTAGGGGAGGGGCATGAATATGAAAATTTGTTCTCTTAATGCTTTGGAGTTTTAGTGTATTATATTGTTTTTATTTTAGATAGATATTCTTTTAGTTTATTCTTTGGCTGAATTTATTTATTCTTATGTCAATAGTGATCCAACATTCTTGGAGAATTGTACGTTCAAAGAGTAAAAGAATAATGAAACTTGAGTATTTGATCAATAAAATAATTGTGAAAGATTGAATTTATTAAAATGTCATGATAATTTAGGAATGATTTTCTTATTTGAAAATTGAGGCATTTAAGGATATTTGATAAATGATGTGAGCAATTGTCTTGTATACTTTGATTGAGAATGTGCTTAAACTATTACACCTCGTAATGATTGCTTGTTTAAATTCAAGACGTGCTTGGTAGCTTGTTTAAAACTTTTTCACTAATTCTAGAATAAGACACATAATTTTTTGAGGTGAAATAATAATTTACACTTGATCAAGGATATGATTTAGATATTCTTTGTATTAATCCATTTAGCCTTCTTCATACCTTATCAATTTTTATCTTTTTTGCATCCTTTTTTAGCATGAAACACACTTTAAGAGTGTATGTAAGCCTTTTTCTTAGCACCCTTATCCCTTTTACTATATAGCCCCATTATGGCCAACCCTTTAAAAGACTTTATAAAATTGAATTTGTCTCAAGTAAATACTAGAATTTCCATGTTGTGAGATGAGAAAGTGGAATGTATTCTTTTATGTTTGGTTATGCATAAGTTGCAAATACTTGAGATATGAAGAAATTTGGTGAATAAATATGATAGTTGTTTGTTGCGAATTATATAACTATCATTATTACTTTTATTTCAAAAAAAAATTTGAGAAATTGTGAAGTTTTGTTGAGTTAAAATTGACACTATTTTGAGCTCACAATTGTATAAGAGCATTTTATTTTTGAATTGTTCATGAGTTTGTCTAGAATTACAAGAAATGGGGTAGTTATTATTGAGAATGTAGTAGGACAAGTTGGTTGAGTGGGGAAACTTTCAAGCATATGAGAGTTTTTAGTATTTATTGAGTAAAATTGATTCTTGAAATTCTCTTGCTAGTACCTTTTATCATTTCCTTGGTAAGCCACTAACCCTTAGCCACATTATAGGCCAATAAAAACCTTTTGATCTTTGATTAATTTGTGCAATTACATTAGTGGAGATTGATTATGTATATTTGCCTATGGAATGTAGTATCACATTATGTTATGAAAGGTTTTTTACAACACTAACTTGTATAATGATTGATTTTAAATTGTATCAATAAAGAAATAAATGTATTATGGTTTATGTAATTTTCTTAGTTGAGTGAAAAGTGGAATTAAATGTTTTAAATTTTCTTATAAGTTTAGAATGCGTGGTTGTTTTGGCATTATCCTAAATTCAATGGTTTACGGTTATTGAAGTTAAGAAATTCTTTTGATTGATTTTTCTTTTGCTTGAGGGCAAACAAAACTCTAAGTTTGAGGGAGTTTGACAAAAGTCATTTTAGCATATGTTGTAGATTAGAAATTAGGAGTTTGTCTTATTTTTAATAGTGTTTTTATTTTGGAATAAGTTTATTTTCTGTCTCTTTTATGTTTACAAAGGAATTTCTTAAAAAGGAGCTAAATTATAGTTTTTAGTAGTGCTACATGGGCCATTGCGTAGCTCATACATTGGACCATTCAAAGACGCAAAGTTGACTAGCCAACAAAGCATAATCGTGTAAACAGTTAAGTGTGTGAGTTGTTGCATGACCCATGCATCGAGCTATGCAAAATGTTAGATTCATAATTGAGAAACTTAAGCATGTTGCCATTTTAAGATAATAAAGACCTAATCTGGATAAAGATTCCTAGGTTGAAAAAGAGCAAATTTTAGGAGAGAAAAGTATATCCCAAATCTAGACCAAATAAAAAGAAGATTTTATGAAGATTAAAACAATTCTCTTTAAGGGTTTTCATTGTTTTTGTTTAGGAAGACTTTTCTTTGAAAAATTCTTCTACTCAATTCAATAGATTATTTCTTTTTTTGTTTTATTTTTCTTCTTTTAAGATGAACTAATTCTTCAATTCTAATGATTAGGGTGAAAACCCATTTATTTCATAAATTTATGAAGTGATTTTTTTTTAATTATGTTGGGTGTCTTGACTTAATATGTTTGAGTTTAATTGATCTTGTATGTATGAACGACTGCATATGTGCAATGTTTAAGATTTTAGATGATGGAGCAAGAGTGAAATTTTAGGGTTAGTCCTAACATATTAAACTAAGGGATTGAAACCACAAGAGTAGGCTCGACTTCTAGAGATATTCAAGGATTATTCATGAAACTTAATGCATTGTACTTGAATTTTGTGACCGCAAAAGTAGACATAATTTCAGTAATAATATATTCAATTTTGCTCGAGAGAGATTATTAGATAAATTAAAAAAATTTATCTTCAAGCACAATCCAATATCAATTGAAACAATTCTTTTGATATATTTATGAAATTGTATTGTGGTGTACCCGAATTCCCTACAGATCATTATCATATAGAGTTTCTTTTAATTTAATTTAATTTTTGTTTAATTATTTTACAATTTTCAGTTTTTGTTTATTATTATCTTATTATTTTGATTACTAGATAATATAAAATTTAAGATTTTTATTGGTACTTGTGAAATAATCCTCGTGGGAAGGATTTCTACTTATCATTGTATTACTTGAAGCAATTTGTGTATGTGCAAGGAATACATACACAACAATTAACTAAACATATATTTTCTACTTCTAAAATTGAAAATAAAAAGGTTACTCAAAAAAGAAAAAGATAACATTAAGTAAATAAGGCTCCGTTTGTTTCGCGAAAAATATTTTTTAGGAAAACATTTTTTGCATTGTCCTTTGTTTGGTGTGTCCAGAAAAAATGATCAACGAAAATATATTTTTGGTCGAATGGAAAACTAAGTTATTTTTCAGGAAAATGACTTCTCGTTTTCAAAACAGGAAGTCATTTTCCTGACTTTGACAAATTCATTCAAATGAAAAATAAATTATATAAATATATATATTTATTATTATTGGTCATCCTTAACTAATTAACACCCATCATGAGTCATCGTCAACCGACGATGGTCGCTAGTGATTGGTGGGACCCATAAATATTTTCATTTTTAATATATTTTTTCTTATCTTAAATAATAAATAATCTAAATATAAAACATTTATTATCTAAATTTTGTTATAATCTTATAAATCAAAATAAAAATTAATATTTTTTGTAATATAGTCCAAATACCATAACACATGTTACATATAAAATATTTTCTCAAAAAACATTTTTTTAGAAAATATTTTCCTTAAACAAATTATTTTCCGTGAAACAAATGAAACCTAAATACTTTTCCATTTGCTATTGTGGAATTTATAACATCTCTTTATTGTTGGAAAATACTTTCAGAAAATTTAACTTTCTATGCACTATCTACTTTAAAATTGAGTTAGTGTGTATCAAATAAGACTAGAGATAGTAGTTTCTAATCAACTTGAGAATTCAATATGAACACATCTGAGAAAGGAGATTTGAGCTTAACTTCATCAACAAATGGAGCTAATTTGACTTAAAATTTTTAAGTCATTTATTTTTTATTCGATAATATG
>CATIWR010660672.1:0-14449 GCA_949677035.1 Omphalea diandra | reverse complement strand
ATTCTTACCAATGGTTCTAATGCCAATTACCTTACCCTTGGCATTGTTACCAAATGTGACATCTCCATATTCTTTTTCCTTCAATGCCTTGAATAGCTTTCTATTTCCAGTCATATGCTTGGAACATCCACTATCCATATGTCAATTGCTTGATTCGGTGGCTGCCATACTCCCTTTCACAATAAAAGTAAGTTACCTTTTCTTAGGTACCCAAGCATACTTGGGTCCTAGAGGGTTAGGATTTGAAGGGTCCTTTATTTTGAGGTAAGTCTTCCTAATATAGCAATGAATATTGATGTGTCCAAATCTTATGCAATAATGGCATTGGAGTTTAGACTTGGGAGTCTTTCTCTTATGCACATGTTTAGTATGAGTGGGAGGCCTTCTCAAACCTTGACCATGTGAATGCATGCATGTACATGTATGATTAGTAGGAGTAGAGAATTTCTTATAAGAATGGCCATGTTGTTTGTTGTACATATAGGCATGGTTAGCTCTTGGAGTCTTGGCTCTTGAGCTTAGGGGAGCCTTCACTTTGCCCTTAGGCTTAAGAGGCTTAGTTCTAAGAGCCCTTTTCTTCCCAATTACCTCAACCCTTAAGGTTTGAGGTTCTGAAGCTCTAACAAATGTGGTTTGAGATGATGAAGAGGCTCTATTGAAGCCTAGACTATGTCTAATTAGTGGTGGTCTTTGTGACACAATCAATATCTCCAAGGCTTCTTTTGCTTTATGGAATTTGGAGATTGAGCTTCTAAGCTCAATGACTTCTCCCTTTAGAGTGTCATTCTCCTTTCTTAGTGAAGCCATTGAAAAAGATGATGTAGAAAGACTATCCACAGACTTTTTGAGCTCATCATTAGATGCTCTAAATTCTTTTACAATGTCATTGAGGGATTTATAATCATCCTCTAACTTTTGACATTTTCTTTTATAAGATTTCATTTATGATTTGTATTTGTCACATCTCATAGTTAGAGCCTCTAGAAGCTTTTCATCTTCTCCTTGTCCCATCTTTTCTTCTTCTTCAATTTGGGATACTCATATTTGATGTGGCCTTGCTTGCCACATTTATAGCAAGTGACATGATTGGATTTTTCTTTTGGACTAGGAGCTGCCTTCTTGAAACCTTTTCTTTCTTTTTTTTCTTTTGATCAACTCATTTGTCCTCCTTAAGAGAATTGCTAGCTCCTCTTCTTCCTTGTCTCTTTCTTCATCACTTGAGGTAATTTCTACCTCCTCTCCTTTGTTGAAGATTTAAGAGCCAGGGTTCTTTTCTCTTTTTTTGGTTTATCTCCTTGGCCTCTTAGCTTCTTCATTTGCTCATCTTTTTGTAAGGCCAACTCATTAGTTAAGAGTTTGCCTATCAACATGTCTGTTGGCACTTTTTCAATCTCCGGATTGGACTTTTAGATGTTGCACACTCTAGCACCAAATTTATCTAAAGGAAGAGTTTTAAGGATTTTTGTGTTTACCTCATAGTTTGTGAGAGTTCTTCAGAATTTCTTCATGTTGGTGATGATAGATAAGAGCGTATTCGTCATTTCGGTGATGCTTTCATTGTCGTTAATCATGAATAGCTCCCATTCAGTCACATACATCTCCAACCGGCTTGACTTGACTAGTGTTGTGCCTTCATGGTAGTTTTCAAATGTCTTCCAAATGGCATGTGTTGTTTGACAATGTTGCACTCTTTCAATCTCTTCTCTAGAGAGAGGGCTTAGAAGAATGGCCATTGCCCTTTTATTTTTGCCATTTGATCTCCGGTGAGCTTCAACCCATTCTTCTTTTGGGATAAGTTCTTCAATTTCATCCACTACTTAGTGGGTGGCTTCCATTCCTTGACAACTACATCCCAGAGGTCCACCACATCTGTGTTAAGATAGATTTCCATTCTATACTTCCAATGAGTATATTCAGATCCATCAAAGTAAGGCTTGAGGTGTGAATGGATTCCCTTTTGTGTCATTGATCTTATCTCACCCAATTAAGGATAGAATGTGAGGCTTGGCTCTGATGCCACTTGTTGGCCTTAGGCACTAAAAAGGGAGGGTTGAATTAGTGCATAAAAATTATAACAAGAATGAAAGAATGAAAATGAGTAGAAGAGAGACATAAGAATTATAGTGGTTCATGTATAATCAATCCTACGTCCACTCCCCAATTCTTAGCAATTAGGTGTTTCACTATCTTCAAATGGTGTTTCTAAGCTCACACTTAACTTTTACACTTGTGTTTTTAAGGCTCACACAACAACCTTTACACTTGTGCTTTTGAGGCTCACACAACAATCTTTAGACTTGTGTTTTTAAGGCTCATACAATAACCTCTCTTTAGTGTTTTTACAGGCTTACACTATAACATTTACAAATGGTGTATATGCTCACACCAAACAATCACTTAAAGAATAGAAAAGATTGAGTAGCAAAATTGCAAGAGTTTGGGTTACAAATTAATGAATTCTCTCGCATTTACATCTATTTGGTGAGGTATTTATAGCCTCTACCCACTAAAGAGACTTTGCAATAAAACTGGTAGCAACTCTCCAAAGTACGTTAGACAGATTTTGCATTAAATGCTTGTCAGGCTTCATTTGCTATCGCTATTACTCTTTCACAATTGTGAATTTCTAATTTTCCAAATGGGAGCCTAAAAATGTGGCGAAAATCTCTGTTTGTGTCTAACGGCTAGTCCACTTGCCATTTTCTCATTGGTTCAACAGAAAAATATAGTTGTACAGGCTGCAACTTAGGATGCAAATTCATCTGTCAAAATGTTCATCTTCTTCTTCATGATTTGCGGTTGCTACCCACAAGTTGCCATTGCAATTTTTATCTTCCAACGGTCACCTGGGACACTTGTCATGTTGTGGTTGTGGATTTGATTCCCTCTTGAGTTACTTTGAAATTCGCGATTGCGATTGAGGCATGACACACATTGCGAATTCATCTATGACTTTGGTTCTCCAATCTTTGAATGGGTTGTGACAGGGAAGTGGCCCGCGAATTTGCTTGTCCAATTTTTCAACCTACCTTAGTCTAGTTCGCGGTGGTGATTTATGAAGTTACGATTGCGAATTAGGAGACACTTTGCTTTCTTTAGAGATTATGGACTTCATCCAACTTCCAAATTAGAGACTAACTAAAAAACTACAAAACAATACTTAATTGAAATATTAGAATTGATCAATCTCCTTTGTCAAGATCAAAAGAGGTTCAAGACTTAGGATTAATCATGCTAGTCAAACAAAGCTCAAGTTTAAGAGGTTTAAGAATAAAAGGTGGTGTTACCTCGAGATACTTTTCATAGTCTAAGGGCTCAACCATAGAAAAAGAATGAATATCACAAGAGTCTAGGGTTGGGGTACTTACCTCTATAATGTTGTCTTCTTTTTTCTTTTTTTACGCTTATCATCGCAACCAAGTTGATCTCTTTTTCTCGAAAGACCTTTTTAATGCATTCTTTAATGACATCAATCCTTAAGCACCATTCATCCTCTATAAGCTTTTTTATTGCCTTATACATGTTGAAGAACACCTTTTCATCCCCTCCTCACAATGTTTGAATGCCTTCCCTAACATCCACTAAAACACCACTGGTTGTTAAGAACAGTCGTCCCAAAACTAAAAGAATTTCCCTATCCACCTTCATATCAAAAACTACAAAATGCATAGGTATGATGAATTTGCCGACTTTTATGAGCACATCCTTAACTATCTTTTTTGGATAGATGATCGAATGGTTTGATAGTTAGAGGGAAATCTTAGTGGTTTCATCTCACCAATACATAATTTTTCAAAATAGATAAGGGTATTAAATTGACGTTAGATCCTAGATCACAAAGAGCTTTTTTTTTAAAAAAAAAAACATGACAATAACACACAACATAGTAAAACTCCCTAGATCTTCTCTTTTAGGAGGTAACTTATTGAGTAGGATTGTGCTCCATTCCTTGGTCAAAGTTAGTGTTTCAAACTCCTTTAATTAGTGTTTTTTTAAAAGGATGTCCTTCATGAATTTCACATATTTAGGTATTTGTGAAGTGCTTCTATAAATGGTATGTTGATTTGGATCTTCTTGAGCATATCTAAAAATTTTAGATTGCTTGTCCACTGAATTTTACTTAAGCCTAGAAGGGAATGGAATGGGAGGTACATATGATTTAACCTTTTCTTTAGGTTTATCCTCCATGGTTGGTTCTTCTTCTTTATCTTCATTCATTTTGCCTTCTTCCTCTTTTGCTTCCCTTCTTCCCTAGGTTGAAGTTCCTTACCACTCCTCAAAGTAATGGCCTTTACTTGGTCTTTTAGGTTGGTTTCAGAGTTGTTAGGCAAGTTACCTTAGGATCTAGAGCTAAGGGCATTGACTAATTGGCTAACTTAGATCTCAAGGTTCTGGATGGAAGGAGTGGTTTTATTGGCTTGGTCCATCTTAGCCTTCATTCTCCTCATCTTATTATAACCTAGTATTGTTTGAAGCTATGAACTTTTCTAACAGGTTCTCTAGGTATGATTTCTTTTCTTGACATTGGTAGTTTGGTGGAGGGGTTTGAAAACCAGGTGGTCTTTGTGTTTGGAGTTAAGGGTATTATTGTTGTTGGACCAAGAAAAGTTTAAGTAATTACACTAACTCGGGTTATAAGTATTAAACTAAGGATTGTTAGGTTGATGATTAAAATTCCCCATAAAATTCACTTACTCTTGTGCAAATGGATTTCCTATTTGACAATCAATATTATTATGCCCAATTTCCCCATAAAAATCACACATAACCTACAAGAAAGGAGAAGACACAATGTTACAAGTAAAGGCATTCAACTGTTTAGATAAGGTAGATACTTGAGTTTGCAAGGTTTAGAAGGCATCCACATTATAAATCTCTGTGACTTTTTTTAGTAAAGTCCTTTCATGAGCCTAGTAGTTGTTATTTGCCATTATTTTAATCAAATCATAGGCAATATCGATCATCTTATCCAACAGAGATCTTTCTTCTACTACATCTATGGTGATCTTGATTTGCATTTCTAAGCCTAACAGTTTTAGATGGTGAAAAGTATTTACCTAAAAAAGCTTGAGAAAGTTGATCTCAAGTACTTATACTCCCATGTTCTAACAAGTTAATTCATGCGTTCACTTTGTCCTTTAGAGTAAACATAAAAAGGTGTTATCTCACCATATCTGCATACATCCCATTTTGCCTGAATGTGTCACAAATCTCCAAGAAGTTCGCAATATGAGCATTAGGATCTTTGTGAGAAAGACCATGGAATTGAAGAGTGTTGGTAAGATTTATATAAATGTCAGCTTGAACTTAAAAGTGGTAGCATTTATAGTGGGTTGAGTTATAGCTGATTGCAACCCTTAAAGAGGTGGTGTGGTAAAGTCTTTTAAAGGTCAAACTTTTTGGTTTGCCATCTCTTGAACTTGTTGTTCTTCTCACCTTCTTTGCTTTAGGGTACATTCAATTTCTGGATCGGTAGAAAAAAAATCTTCTTCATTTCCTTGATTGTAAGTTCTAGTCATGCACCTAAACCAGAGAGACAAGAAACAAGGTTAAAATAGAAAATACAATTTGGAGTAATATAAAAATAATAACTTAGTATTAAAGTCATTGATCCCTAGCAATGACACCAAAAACTTGATCACAAATGCATGATGTATAAAAATCCCTAAGCTATAAGTGCATAGGTCAGAAGTAATAAAGTGAACTCCATGAGTACAAATATCGCTCCCACAAGGATTGAGTTTAAGTACTAAGTATCTTGTAACTTATATTATCTAAAGAATCAATAGTGAAAGGTAATTCTAATTATAAATAAATAAAACAAAGTAAAATACTAATAAAGATGAGAGATAATAAATGGATAAGAATAGCTAAGGGTTCAACTTCACTTGATAACCTTCTATTATATCTCTATTTCTTGTCTAATTGATTCATGTAACAAGTACTACTATGAAGTCACTAAGGTGGTCAATTAATCCCTCTTGAGTATAAATTGACATACAAAAACATGTTAGCTAAAGGTTCCTTAACTCAAAAGCCAAATATCACGTAATTGCCTTTTGTTTCAAGACTTTAAAGATAACGATGAGTTGTTAAGGTTTCTCAACTCAATAATAAATCAAAAGAATTGTTGAAAGCTCTATTTCATGAAAAGCACCTCTCGATTGTCGATTCACAAGACTAAGATAATCAATAGCCAGTTGATCAAATAATTTAGACTCATCAATTATTGGTATCAATAATGCAAGAAATCAAATAGATTTAGATTAAGGAAATCCAATGAAAATTATACAAGATCCATTTACCACCCTAGCAAATAAAAGTTTAGCTCATGATGGAATAAAGAAAACAAAAGGGAATAATAAAAACAGCTCCAAGAAAATCCATGAACTTCTTCTTAATTGCTTGAATTCTTGCACCTTCTCTTTCTAGAAATTTGATGTAACCCTAGGTTGAATGATACTCTCCTTTTTGCTAATCTCCCCTCTCTTATGCTTCTTTGCCTCTTGAAATAAGGCTTTAGCCAAGTCTTTTAGTTAAGAAAGTCAAAATCCAATAATAGAAAGGAAAACCTTCAAAAGAGTAAATTTGTGTTTAAGTTGCATGGCCATGCACATGGTCGTGCCCTTTTGTGATTAGCTTGTAGCAAAATAGGCATAACCATGCATATGGTTGTGCTCAATGTTTCTATCTTGCTTGATTCATTCCTTGTTGGTGAACGATCATGCTTAATGATTCTACTTAACTTGCTTCTTGGGCATTATGATTAACTTTTGACCTTGAAGATGGTTGAATTAGCTAAGTGCAAAACATAAAAGTTGTAGCCCTATATCTTAGATTTCCAATGGCTTTTGAATCACCTCAAATTTGGAGCTTTTTAGGGAGATATTCTTAATATACCAAACAGTGCTTAAAACTAGAACTTAAGTTGCCTTTTCTTGCTTTTTGGCCACATTTCTCCTTTTAAACCCTACAAAACACAAATTTGCTTCCTTTAATCCTTTTCATATGAAAAATTAACATAATATCATTAATATTTAGAAAGGAATTAGTTATGAAATATATTTAAATTATGCATCAAACACTAAGTAATGGTTAGTCATCACTTAAACAGCTCAACCCCCTCATTTAATGCATTTTTAGCTATTTTATATTCATTTTAAACCTCTTATCTGCTCATTTAAATTGAATTAACAACATTTCATTCACTTTTTATCTTCCTCTCTTAAATCTCATCTCTTCCTTTTTTAATCTTCCTCCCTTAAATCTCATCTCTTCCTTTTTTAATTTTCTCTCTTTTTCAACCTATATTTTACTCTTTTTCACCTCTTTTTATCATTATCCAAATGGCTCCAAAGAAAAGTACGAGAAGTGAAAAAGTAAGGGCATAGCCCAAACCTCCTCCCTTCCTCCTAGACAAACTCCTCCCTTTCATCTCATGAGAGGAGTTACCAAGATGAAAAAGAGAGATACCAAGCAAATAAGAAATCATTCAAGCCAAAAAAATTCTGTCAACATTTCTTCTTTAAACTTTAGGTCTAGAGGGTGAAATCACAGTTTGGGTGGATCAAATTCATTTTTAGATAAGTGTTTGAATATTAAAAGATTGTTCATGAGTTCATATGAATAATGGAAATTAACTAAAAGGCAGCCTTCAATACAGGTATGTATGGTTTGATTTTTAGATGCTTTGGCAAATAATATTTCATAACCTACCCCGAAATCTGCACCTTTTTTAACTTTCAAATTGGGGATGAGGTCCATTTTTAATCTTTCTTCCTTAAACCTCATCTACTCTAATTTTTAGCAAGAAATTTCCATAGAAAAGAAACATGACCCAAAGAAATTTGTAGCCAAAAACATCAAGACCCTCACCATTTGGCTCCTTCATCACATCATCACCTTCTCCATAAAATGCAAGGGGGATGGAAATGAGAAGATCTCTCAAAAGAACCTCTCATTTCTCTATTGCCTCTTTGAGAACAAACCAATCCAAACTACCATTTCTTTGTTAATTAATTGGCTCACATGAGTCTTAAAACAAAATCCCAATTTCTTTTTCTCTTTCATGTAACTGTTATATACCAATTTATAGGTGCCTTGACCCCTTAAAATTGAGGTCACCCTCGCAAAAGCCTACCTTCCTTTCGAAAATTTCCTTGACCTAAAATACCTAATCAATGCTAGAGTAGTAAAGCTAAATATATATAAGTACTTGTTAGGTGCCTAAGGAGCTAGGCAACAAAAAGTCTTATAAGCCACTAAAAGAAAAAGACTTATGCTTTAAGAAAGTAAAGGTGTAACCCAAGGACAATGGCTAAGAGAAACAAAGGTAAAGCCAAAAGCTCATCCTTCCTCTTCTACTAAAATCTTTTTCTTCTTTGGCCAAAGTTTCTAAAATGTTGAAGTTAAGAGACTCAACTTTCTCCAACACCACCATGGAGACATAATTAAGATCTAAGAGAAACTAGACCTTTCCCATCCATGCCACCTCTAAACTTTTAATTTTCTAGGGATGGGCAAGAAGAAGATGCCTAAGAACTAATCCTAATGAAGAAATGGAAGAAGTCTAAGATAGTGAAAAAGATGATAAAGACTTTTGATGATGACATCTCTGGATTTCTATACCAATCTTTTATTTTTCATCTTCACTTTCATCTTTATTTATGTTCTCTTTATGTTTTCTATTTTTTTGAAATTTGTAGGCCCTTATGATGCGATCAAATATTTATAATGTATGAAAGTTCACCTTATTTTTGTATTTGCTTTGATCAATTATTAATAACATAGATGTTTGTTTTGTTCATAACTTTTTTTTTTATTCATAACTTTTCTCTGTTGTGATTTATAACTTATTATTAAGATTGTCACTTGTTATCCCTTTGTTATTCCCCATTCTCTCTATTTCCCTCCTTTTTTTATCTTAATAAAGAAGAAGAGATAACACGTAATATGCATATTAACATACAACAAAGAGGGAAAGATAAGATAAAATGGAGTTATTAATATTCATGTAAATTAAATGTCTTAAGGGGAGTATGGATTGAGGGGGAGCATTCAAACTCATGTTTATTATTCATTTTGAATCACTTAGAATCAATCTCACATTCACTTAATATTAAGTTCCAAATCTTTTAAAATGTTCAAGTGAATGCATGATAAGCGTTATCCTTTACATATTCAATCTAGGTTGTCAAAATTAAAAAGGGAGAGACTGTTAGACTAGGATGGTCAAACATAGGTCAAAGCTCTCTTTTCATATTGACAACATATATTGAGAGTCTAACATAACATAGATTGAGAGGTTCTAACATCTTTTTCAAGTGTTGTTTATGCAAAAATTAAGTTAGGAATACATTAGAAGTTCAATGGAAATTATTGGAAATAAAATGCTCAAAGTATCAAAATTAACTCCTAAATCACGATCAAGAGATAGAGGTTACAACCACTATCTCAAGAAAATTTGGGAACAAAAACTCTAATTGATATGTGGTACCTATTACAACTTGAATCACAATCGCTATCTTCAAATAATTAAAGAGGGACTTTAGATAGCCAACTAAACTAAGCCATATGTCAATGAGCTGTCTACAAGCTTAAAAGTCACAACAATAAAATTCTAGTAGCGACCATGGCGAACCTTCAACATAGAACTCCAGAACTCTAATCTAATTTGTAGCAGGTGTAGTAGCTAGCCTCTTCAACACTACCTCAAGCATGACTATGACTGTAAATCTACAATCGAGACATTTGAGATCCATTAAAGGATGTCAGTGGCTAATTTTTAAAAGACTAATGCTAAGATGCCAGGTATCACTAATCATTGGACATATTTAAAGCTATTGAGCAAAATCTAAAACAAACTATGAATCATGGCCATAACTTGATGTCTCGATCGCGATCTCAGTTTGATAAGCATTAGATGTAACATTTTGCCACTAACTTTAGAGATATGGAGATAGTTTCATTTGTAATGGCTATTTGGTAGTTAAAACTTATAAATACTCCAGCAAATGGTTTTGAATGCAAGAGAATAGTATTTAATTATGGCCAAACTCTTAGAATTTGATTCTTAGCACTTTAACTCATTCACTATTTATACTTTGGGCTGTTGAAAGTTAGGTGTGAGTCATAAACACTTTAGAATTGGGTTTTTGAGTGAGTTTAGTATGAAAAGCTATTGTGCAAGGTTATATGTGAGCCTTAAACACAAATTGTAAAGGTTTTAGTGTGAGCCTCAGGAAAACAGTTATAAGTTAGGTATGAGCTTGTAAAACACCAATGAGGGTTAGTGAAATACCTAATTTGAGAATCAAAGAGTGGACGTAGGGTTGATTAACACTTAAACCACTATAAATTGTTTGTGTTCATTCTTTTGCTACTCTTTCTCTAACTTTAAATTACTTACACTCTTTCTACAAGTTCAAATTTTTCATCAATTTAATCTTTCTTCTTAATGCACAATGGCCAACAAAGGTGACTGTTACTTTTGTCACATAATTGGCTTACACTCAATAAATTATGCTTTAGGCCATTAACTACAATGACATTATTAATTAAGGAGCAACCCTTATTACTAATAATTCTAATGCCAATTACCATACCATTGGCATTATTCCTAAAAGTGATATTACCACCATCTTTTTCCTGGATTAATGTGAATAGCTTCCTATTTTCGATCATATGTTTTTAACACCCGTTATCCACATGCCTATCATTGTCTTGCTCATTGGTGAATTCCAAGTAAACCTATAAAACACAATAAATTTATCTTTGTTTAGGTACCCAAATATATTTAAGTCCTAGGAGGTTAGGCTTTGAAGAATCTTAAAGTTTGAGGTAAGCCTTTCTAATGTAGCAAAACATATTAATGTGATCAAATTTCATACAATAATGACATTGGAGTTTAGACTTATTAGCCTTTCTCCTTTGTAATACTTTGATATAAGTAGGGGGCTTTCTCATACCATAGACATGTGTGGTGTGATGTAAAAGCATAGTGAGGAGTAGAAGGTGTGTATTTGTACATGTCATAGTGTACATGAATGCAAGATTTTCTCTTTGAGGCTTAGCCTTAGAGATTTAGGGTGCCTTATCCTTACCCTTACCCTTAGGCATGAGAGGCCTAGTGCTTGGAGCACTCTTCTTTCTAATCACTTATATGCTAAAAGTTTAAGGTGTGAAAGCTCTAATGAAAGTAAGAGGAGAAGATGTAGATGTAAAAGCTTTGTTAAAGCTAAGTCCATATCTTACAAGGGATGGTCTTTGAGATACAATGAGTGTATCCAAAGCTTCCTTCCCTTTATGAAATTTTGAGATGATGTTTCTTAGTTCAATAACCTCATTTTTCAAAGAGTCATTTTTTTCCTCAAAGAATTAAGAAAGGATGGAGTTTAAGAAAGTTATTCCAAAGATTTCTTAAGTTACTCATTAGATGTTCTTAAGTTAGAAATAAGATCATTCAAACTATTAAAATCATCCTCAAATTGAGAAACACTTTTTCTTATAAGATATCATTTTTGTCTTATATTTGTCACATCTCAAGGTCATGGCTTTAAAAAGCTCATTATCCTTATCCTCAAGGCAATCATTATCATTACAAGATTGAAAAGAAGTACTTACTTCATTGGAGGAGTCCTTTTGAACGATGAAGCAAAAATTTGTCACTTTATTATCTTCTTCCTCCTTATTAGAATCATCGTCATCCCAATTTGCCTTGAAGCTCTTTTTATTCTCTTTATCCCACTTCTTCTTCTTCTTCTTGAGCTTGGGATAATCAAACTTGATGTGACATTGCTTGTAAGTCACATCATTTTGTTTCTCATTGAAGTTCGATGATGCTTTCTTGAGATTTTTCTTTCTTTTCTTCTTCTCATGAGCTCCTTGGACTTCCTTGAGAGCATGACAAGCTTTTCTTCTTCTTTCTCAATTTCATCACTCTAACTGGTGCTCACCTCTACTTTTTTATCTTTAGTAGAAGACTTAAGAGCAAGAGCTTTCTTCTCTGATTTGTCTTCTTGTCCTTTCAACTTCTTCATCTTCTCATATTTCTTTATGGCCAATCTTATATATGAAAAGCTTTCTAATGAGGACATCGATTGGTACTTTATCAAGGCCTTCATTTGGATTCTTTGATATTACATACTTTAGTCCAAACTTTTCCAAAGGAAGATATTTATGAATTTTTTTATTTGACTCATAGTTGGTAAGAGTTCTCTCTTATTTCTTCTTATTGTTGATTATAGTAAGTAATCTCTTTGTCATATCAGTGATGCTCTCATTTTCTTGCATCATGAAGATTTATACTTGATCATATACATGCCCAATCTTCTAGACTTCACTTGTATTGTGCCTTCATGGTCATTATCCAAGGCCTTTCATATGCCATAAGTGGTTTGACAATGTTGCACTCTTCCATATTTTTTAGTTGAGAGAGAATTCAAGATGATTGTCATTGCCCTTTTATTTTTCTTATTTGCCTTTCTATGGGCCTCAACCCATTATTCTCTAGGGAGTAGCTCCTTACTTTCATCTACTACTTTAGTGGGTGGCTTCCATTCCTTTGCTTCCACATCCCAAACATTCAATTCATCACTATCAAGATAAATCTCCATTCTATACTTCCAATGTGCATAGTTTCAATCCATCAAAGAATAGGCTTAAGGTATGAGTGTATTCCTTTTTGTGCCATGATCTTTTATCAAGCAATTCAGACAAGTTTTGAAACTTACGCTTTGATACCACTTGTTGGCTCTTATGCACCAAAAAAAAATGGTTGAATTAATGGGTAATTTAAAATTTAAAAGGAAGATAAGCAACTTAAGGATTTAAGAAATGGAGAAAGAGAATTAACACAAAATATTTATAATGGTTCAAGTGTTAACAAACCTTATGTTCGCTCTCTAATTAACTAATTGGTTATTCTACTCACTCACTTTAGTATTTACAACCTCACATTGAACTTAGTGCTAGGTTCACACCAAACACAAATACACTTATATTTAAGGCTCGCACATAACCCTATAAGAGTTTTTCTCACTTAAGACTAGCTTTAAAAACCAAACTCAAAGTGTTTAAGGCTCATACCTAATCGTCAACAACTCAAGTATAAAAATTCATGAATTAAAGCTTTAGAAATTAAAATTACAAAAGTTTGGGCACAATAAATGGTTAGCCTCTTGTATTCAAGGTCATTTGGTGGAGTATTTATAGAGTCAAACCACCAAAAAGTTATTAACAAAGAAACTATGATAAATCTCCAAGTTATGGTAGGTATTCTTGCATTAAATGCTCATTAGATTCATATCACGATCAAGATCACCAAATTGTAATCACGATTGTCATTTCACTTTGAGAATTGCCTTTTCGTGGTCGCAATCTTCAAATGTAACTAACAACTAGTGACACCTGGTATTTGTAGATTGGTTCATAAAAAAAAACTAGCCATTAAAATCCTCTATCTGTTACAAGAGTTGTGGTCACTATTTCTTGGTTATAATTACGAGGCAAAAATAACGACAGAATAAAAGGATGTGATCTAAATAAATAGGAGAAATTGGTTCAACCAAGAAGATGCATCACGATCACAAGCTTTGGATTTCTAAATGGTTGCTTAAACACATAGCTAGGTTTATCTAGTTTCTCAAGTGATCATTGGAGCAGTTTGGAAGCATTTGAAAGTTGCAGTTGTGAGGCTCACTATGATTGCCACAACTAATCAGAATGTTAATTTTGGATCTCATGGTTTCAGACAGTAGCGGTTGCGACCTTCCTATCTCAATCGCAAATTAGGTAACAATTTTGAGACATGGAGAATTTGTCTTCCATTCGATTTTCACTCAATTACTAACTTACTTTCCTTAAGAATATTACTTAAAAAAGACATTATAACATTTCAGGTTATATTATCAAGATCAAAATAGAGTTTCCACTTATATTTGATCAAACTAGTCTAACAAATAAGTTTGCTAAACTTTGAGATGTATGAAGGAATATGTCTTGGAGGCCACCCAATCTACTAAATGATTATCTTTTCATATTTAGGAGTATGTACAATCGAACATTAAAATTGATGACAATAAGAAAGATGTTATGGAAACTTCAATTTCATGGCACATTTTCTATTGCAAATACTTAGAGAATACTATTACGTTCTTAAGATAATAAAACTTGGTTCATATTAATTTGGTAGTAGCTAAAGGGGCTATAGTCCCAAAACTTTTCAAATTCACCAATTTTATCTATATGTTTTGTATAGAATTTCAGGAAATATATATTTGACCTCATCAAACTTTTATAATTTATCAATTTCATTCACAAATATATATATATATATATATATATATATATATATATATATATATATATATATATATATATATATATATATATATATATTAATTTTTTTATTGATTTTTTATTTATTTTAAAAATATATATTATAATAATA
>CATIWR010660638.1:0-23404 GCA_949677035.1 Omphalea diandra | reverse complement strand
CATTATTTATGATACTATAACATGCACACAACATAAAACAATTTGCCATGCAACTATACAAACACTACATATATGTTCAAGTGTCCCAAATATAACGGTGCAAGTGTCATTGTCATGCTTCTACAAATCGCATGACTAAATGATCATTTATCCAATGCATATGCTTATATGGGATTTCATATCATTTATGCAATGAATATGTTCATGTGATAATGCCAATGAATATGGATAGGGATGTTACATCTTTCAAACATATGGATAATCTAGTTGAGGCAGTGTAATTCGATCTACAGTTGTGACATAATAGTCAAGAATGGTAACTAATTCCTCTAGTAAGGGGCATATCTCCACACCACCAAAGTGAAAAATATGGGTAGTAGGATCCCATAAGTCACAGGCTCCCTGTAGAAAGTGAGTGTAAAGGTGGACAAAAGAGAGGTAAGGAATAGATGAAAGACCCACCCACAGTAGGTTGACCAAATCTAGGAAGAAAGAGATCTTAGAAATGTTTTTGACATGGTTTGGGAGTTAGAAGTAGTGGGTGTCAAGAGCAAGTTTGAAGTGGGTATTCATAGAAGAAGAGAAGGCTAATAGGTCTGTACAACCTCTAACCAGAGCTATACAACTATCCAGCTGGGCTATACAGACCTCATCTTGGACTGTATAGCCTTCAGTTTCTAGGAAGGGATTAGGTAGCTTCTTCTTTGCACTTTAAGCTTAAAATAACATTTGTACTTATCTTGGAAAACATATATATAAAAGAATTACAATATAATTTAAAGACATAATTCGAGGCTAAAATCATGTTTTTGCATTAAAAGAAAATTAAAGTATCAAAGTTTAATGTCGCCTCAGTTTACCCTAAAAAGTCCTATGCAAGCATCTAAAAATAAAGGCTTTCAAATTGCCCAATAAACTATACAACTATGCAATATAGCAACTAAATATACTGAAATGGAAAAGAAAAAATGTCATAAAAGCTAAGAAGGGGGTTACTAAAGCTCAGTCATCTCCTCCTCTAGAGGGAGTCACCTTAGAATCCTCAGCCTCATCGTCCATCACCATATACCCGCCCATCGTGGTTGCTGGAGTTAAGGTCTCAACCTCTACCTCTACCTTGCCAGACAATGATCCTTCTGTCTAATCTCACGATTGAGGCATTGAATCGTCTCTTGTAAGAAACATGTCAGTTTAGGATGAATAGGACATAAAACACAAATAATGAATGCATTGATTTGACTTTCTCATATTAACCTGTATAAAACACGTCTGCTGCGTCACAACCCTCTTCAAGGCAATTATAAGATCAGCTATCACCTTAGCCTACACGCGAGGGATTTGTAGAAAGAAAAGGAAAAGCATCTTCATAAACAAAACTCATATCATAGTCAGGGTACAAGGAGACAAAGAAGAAAATGCTTACATGGGTGGTATCAGTTGGCTTAAACATACAAGCAGACCAAGTGATCAATAGCGACATCATGTACTTAGTCAATGAAGTCATGCAAGACACCACTAGACTATTTAGCATGAAAGCTAGGTCACCTACCATTATGGGCTCCATGCCGTTTGAAGTTGAACCACAGACCCTAGGCGGCAGTAGCACTAGACGTAAAAGCAGGAGCATTAGATCATCATGTAGCTTATGTAGTGGTGCCTGACCCCTATGTTGCAGGATGATTCCCTTGTTAGGCACGTATTGGGGGAATGCCCAAATAGCTGCCTCTGATAGAGGAAAACTCTCCATGAGTGCTCCAACCATCTTGGACCTATAGGGAGTGCTAGCAAAAGATAGCTACTCCATTGGGAAGTAGCGTAGTGTTGTGGTGAGCTCTGCACCCTCAAGGTCCCTCGCCCGTAATAGGGTTATGGGCGGGCATTGTGGGATTGGTCTATCATCCAGACCCTTGTGCCAATGAAAGATGCACTCTTCTAAGTACCATTCCTGAATGAAGGGCCTCACCATTAGACGATGGCCATATGAGATAGCTTATGCCTTTGCCACCTTCAGAGGCCACATCTCTATGGGACCCCTCTAGTCAAGGCATAACTGTTATAAAGATGGAAAACCATTGTAAGTATAAAGCCAAACAATAAAAGATAAATAATCATAACTTACACAATTTTATATATGTAGCAAAAAATACATGGTATGGCGTAATTATGTTCATATAGGCATGTCTGGCAATGATGAAGGACTCCTCATAAGACATGATGCTTTACCACAAGGTAGCCACCATCTATGTCATCTTTGGGGTCTAACCCTTAAGTAGGCCTAGCTCAATGCCCAATGCTTGTCAATAAAGATAACATAAGTCTCAAAGCAATCAAACTGGACTCAAGCAGAGAAAGGAATTAAGAGACGCTTATGATAAGAATCTTCTATACATCACACATTTACCCTATGCCCCGCTTAACACCCCATACATGTCAACAAAGATAACATAAGTCTCAAAGCAATCAAACTAGATTCAAGTAGAGAAAGAAATTAAGAGATACTTATGATGAGAATCCTCTATGCATCATACATGTACCTTATTCCCCAAAAGTATCGATCAAGATATCTGTAAAGGTATGCCAATGCTGCGGACCCCTAGTCAACATGGTGCAATAGGTTGAGGTCTTCTAGCACTGGCACTAACTAAAGCTTGACCAAGTTAGAGGCGCTTAAGAATAACACCCCCGATAGGGCGTATAATAGGAAACAATGTGTATGTTGGGCGATCACCTCATCAGAGTTATTATTAGTGACATCAGGCACGTCGATTTGTATGTTGTACCTCACCATGATCTTGATCCCCTTGAGCAAGGGAACACAACTAAGGACCTTAAGCAAGAAGTCCAATTGAAGCATTGACTCATGCACACCAAAATCTATGGTTAAGTGAATATCCACACATTGCTGCTCAATCAGAAAGGTTAAGTCCTTGGGTGTGATGGTCATCTCACATATCAAAGCTAGATGGAAGGTATGAGTCATATCCATCCACTGCTTTGGTAGTACGTGCATCATCATCAGATTGATCTTCAACATCTCATTTAGTAGCATTTGCAGGAAGGTCCAAATCCTCATCCCCTTTAGAGGGGTAAAGACCTAGGGATGTTATGTTCGATCCCACTCTCTAATATGACCCACAACCCTGTCTCCCTTCTAGAAGGAAACAATCCTCTATAAGAAGAGAAAAAGAAGCAAAAAGGGGAATGAATAATGGAAAATACCTTATGTATATATTTTTTGCGCAATTATTGAAGTTAGATACTGAAAGAACTAAGGTGGTTTGAATTCAAAGGCAAAGAAACAATAAGTCCTAGCCACTGGGGATTAATTGCAAGTTTTGAGGAAACTATAAAGATAGGTTCCTAAAAGGAAAAACAAATTTTAATAAGCACCTACAAACAAAGCATTGAAACACCAGCAGGTTGGTAGGGCAGATAAATAAATTATTGACAATCTGAGGTATGTACCTTAATCATTTATAGGTTATTCTATTAATTAATTTTAATAATTCTTTATGCATATTACAAAATAAAGCCTGAGTGCATGCAAATCAAGATAACCAACCAGAGTGATAAGTAAGGAATAAATTTCACTGAAGATAAAGGGTGAGTATCCTAGAAATTATCTTTGAATATTTTATAAGCTAACCTAATGTTCATAGGCAAAAAGAAATTCTAGGGCAACATCTAAAGTCTACAATGATAAGATAGACAAAAAAAAAAAAAAAAAAAAGATAAAAGGAAAAATGTGTACTGCTCCCATGGCAGCTTCTGCAAGGTGACAGTACTTATAGACCATCAATGTGTTGCCAACTAGAGGAAAGCCAGGTGGAACCATCTTCGCTATCGCGCCCCTGAATGGGCTCATCCATATGAACCCCCACTAGGATTGTGGCTACTTCAAAGTATCCAGCGTCACATGGTCCTTATCAGGAAACTCTTCCTAGACGTCAAACATCTCATCGTCGTGGTACTCGGCAATGGTAATCGCCCAAAAAGCTAAGAGAACCTAAAAACTACGTCCAAAGCTTTGAGATAAAAAGAAAAAAGAGAGAAGAGGAATAACACAAATGAAAAGGGTTGCTTGCAAAGGGGTATATATAGTGGACCAGGGCTGTATAACCCTGACTAGTTTATACACACCTCCAGTCTATACAACCCTCTATTGGGTTGTACAACGCTTTTGTAGCTAGCAGGCCCAAGTTGGCCTTGCAAGCCTACCTCACCTTCTAACCCATCCAACCTTATTCCCCTTTGGCCCACCAAGACCAACCATGCTCTTTCAAGCCCAATTACACCAATTTACCAAAATACCCCTAGCCTCTCTTTCAAGCCGAATTATAACAATTTACTAAAATATCCCTAACCTCTCTTTAAGTATAATTATTAATAATTTACCAAAATACCCTTATCCTATCTTCAAGCCCAATTACAACCAAATTACTAAAATATCCCTAGCCTCTCTTTAAGTCTAATTATTAATAATTTACCAAACTATCCCTAGCCTATCTTCAAGCCCAATTACAACCAAATTACCAAAATGCCCTAGCCTTTAAAAAGTCTAAGAGTGGCCAATTTACCAAAATACTCTTATCTAAAAAAGATAGTTTTGCCTTTTAAATGGTTGACTAAGATGTTAGATTATGCTTTAATAGTCCCAAAAGCCATTCTAAAACCTCAACCTTTGCTATTCCTTCATCGCTTTTCGAAAACCTAGAGAACACCTCAACCTTTCTAATCTAAATCAAGTCACCAAAATGCCCTTGGCCTCCTTCAAGGCCTCATAAATATTTTAAGGAAAACTTTTTTATGTCAAAACCTAAGGAAGCAATTCCTACAACATTTAGGCATTGGCCCATTAGCCTGAGATAAAGACAAGTTCCTAGGACAGCCAGAAGGATTGCAAGGACAGTAATCTAATTTGTAAATGCCAGAAAAGCCCAAATGACATAGAAACCATCTAGGAGGCACCCTTAAGCCACACCTATCAGTAAGAAGAACTGAAGTACCGTAGAGAAAAGATGCAAAAACACTAGTAACTATAATAAACCAATTATCTTTAATGAGCTGTTAGAATCACTTCTATACTTGCTGGGAAGCTGCTGAAGAGCTACCAAAACACATGGTACCTGCTAGATAACTATTAAAATAACTTTTATACTTGCTAGAGAGCTATTGAGGAGCATACAATAACCATTGATACCTATTAGAAAGCTATTAGAACCACTTTAATACTTGTCGCAAAGTTACTGAAGAGCACATATGAACCCTTGGTACCTGCTAGAAAGCTTCAAGAATGACTTTAATACCTACTTAAGGAACTGCTAAAGACTAGTATCCTTAGGTATCCTTACTGATATTTACTTTGCTTTGCTGGGGGCAAATTGTAAGAATCAGATTCTAGACCTTTGGATGTATAGCTCGATAATAAAAATCTCTAAATGCATCTTTAAAATTCAAAGGGGAATTGCAAAAGAAATGATAAAAGCCTAAGAAAACATAGGAGAAGCCTAAACCTAAGCATAAGAGCAAAAGCTCAAAGCCTAGCCCGCAACCATAACCTAAGCTGCTAGCCTAAGTATATGGGCTGCACCACCCACAAAGTAGGCCTATAAAGCCCACATACAGGGCTATACAACCCTCCCCTAAACCTTAACTTTTGGCATCTTCTAGAATCGGTCCCCCTTAATCCTTAAGGCTACACAACCCTCATAGGTGGGTGTAAAACCCTTTTCCTGCCTGTACAACCTGCTTGTAAACCCTAATCTAGGAGATCCATCTCATTTTTTTAATTGGATACGTTCATGGTGTAACTATAACCATTTCTGGCCTTGTACACCCACCCATCACCTATAAATACCTATTCATTTAAAGAGGGAGAAGAGGCTTAGACAAGCCTAAAGTTATTCTACCAAAATTTACTCTCAAACATGCTTTAATACAAAAACCCTAAACCTTAACTCATCTCAATTCATTCCAAGGTATAACTAGGCATTTTCTCTTCATTTTTATATAATCCCTAAGCACTATGGAGGAAAGTATTAAACTTATGAGCCTCTAAGGGCATAGAAACACATAAAGGCATCTAAGAACCCCTTTATTCTCCCATTTCTTCTTTCCCTTCTTTTCTTTTTCTATTTTTAAAACCTAAGACATAAGGGTTGTAAAGCCCTATATCTAGGTTGTATAACCTAGTTTGATTAGAAGATAATCTTGCAAAATTGATTTTCTTTCCACATCTAAACTTCACCTCATTCAAAATATTTTTTGGATGTTCCAATTTTCCAGCAACAGGATAAGGGGGAGGTTAAACATCATAGGATTTGTATTTATATAAAAAATAAAACTTGGGAGTGATTTTAAAGTGATTTTTACAAATTTTATTCATACAATGCTTCATGTTCCTTTATTTATAATTCAATGTCATGTTTATGGTTCTGTTTTGATCCTTTTTTTACAGTGACCAATTGTGGAGTTAGCCACTCTTGAGACCTTGAGCATCTTTCTATGCTTATTTACATTCTTTTAGTTATGTATTTCTAAGCACTATTAATACATGTTTTAGCCACATAACTTCTCATTTGTCAATTTGCATTACAAATGTAAAGACCTTTCCTCGTCCTCTTGATCGCTCGTTGGTCAATAAAAGGATGGAGTCGCAGGTAAGATTCCACTAGTTCGAGCAAAACCATCGATGCATTCACACTTTTCCTGAAAGCCTTCATTTCCCTAACTATTTTGATTAGACGATCATATATTTGACTAATATTCTTTTTTTCATCATTATTAGTCTCCATGCTCACCTTGTTTTATTTGATTATACTCAAGGCATAAAAGATCATGTTTTCTATGATTAAGGATGAGCAAATGGTTGGTTCGGTTTGTTACCAAAATCAAATAAATTGAATTTTATATATTTAAAACTGAATTGAATTGAAATTTTGGAAAAATCAAATTAACCAAACTGATTAAACCAAAATTTATATGCCTATAAATTGAATTGAATCAAACCTATAAAAGTTTAGGTCAATTTGGTTTGATTTAATTAAATTATGTGTATTTTAAATCTGGTTCGATTTAAATTGGTTTGAGTTATTAATAACTTTAGTTAATTTGATTTTTATCTAAAAAATTGAGCTAAAATTCAAAATTTTTTTAAAATTAAAATTGAACCAAATTGATTTTATCAAAGAATCAAACCAAACCAAACCAAACCAACTCAATTCTATTAACTTTTTCGGTCCAGTCCAATTTTTGCTCACCCATATCTATGATTCTTTATAGTTTACTGGATTATGATATGAGGAAGTTGTAAATCTGACTCCTCCAATGTTGGTAGTTTTTCCATTAAAGAATAATGGTCACACAATTGATTGACTTTTGGGTCCATGCTTATTTAGTGTTGCCATAGATCTTTCCTCTTGCACTTAGCTTGGAAAGAGACAAGGCTCTTACACCACTTACTGATCTATTATGAGGGGGGACAAATTGGTTACTTCTAAAAATTAAAGAAATGAAAGGAGAGTAGAAAATTCAACATAAAGATTTATAATGGTGTGGACAATTGTGTCAAAGAGAATAGAAAATTCAATGTTTGAATTTATATGGTTTGGCCAATTGTGTCTACATCCACTTTCTAAGCGTCTAGTTAGGCCTTTCACTATCTTTTACAAGCAAAGATACAACTTATCTTTTTATGGGCAAAGGATGAACCTCACAACTCTCTTTTTGCAAGGATGAAGAGAGAAGAGAGACATACCCACTCCTAGGTATTTTTGAAAGCACAATAATAACCTTTACAACTTAACAAAGGATTGAACCTTAGTAAATGTTTAAGCCTCTGAAATAGGCAACAAATACAATTTAGTGTATAAGAAAGCCTACATTCATTAAGTTACAAGTTCTCTCGAAAGCTCATTCTACCCAAAATGAAAGAATTAAAGCTTAAACAAAAATAATGACTTTATTTTAATCTCTAACCTTATAAAAGGTTCATATGATGGCCAATTTATAGGAAAACTCTTCAAGAACTCGCCATTAAAAATAAAAGACAAGTTTGGTAACTTTTGGAAAAATTAGCCATTGCATCATGAACAGGTTATTCATGTTATTACACAGGCCATCCATATGACCACTGTAGACTCATCATGACGCTTCCTTTTAGGCCATTCTCTAGTTGTTGGGACATTCAACTTCTTTATCTAATTTTTTTCTTATTAAATAAGGTTGTTCTTCTAAGTCATTCTAAAGCAAACTCGGTCATTCCACCTTTCTATCAAAAATTCTCTATTTTTCTTTATGGTGAATAAAGCCATTCATTTAAGCCATTCGCAAGCATCTTAGGCCATTCCTCCTAGTCCATTCCTCTTAATCGATTTTGCTTTACTAGCTCTTTTCCTCTTTAAATAGTTATTTAGCTTCTTAGACAAACATTCCATATATGCATAGGCCATGCACAATCTACCACTCTTTAAGGAGTTCATGATTTCTTTTTCTTTTTTTTTTGAATGCTTTGCCTCCATCTTTAAAAGCATGTTAAGGGTTAAAACCTCTATTGATTAGGTATGCCCTTTTTTTAGTGATTTGCCTACATCTTTAAAAGCATATGAAGGGTCAACATCTTTTTGGGGCCAGACATTCAAAGGTTTGACTTTTCTTAAGACATGTCTTCAAAAATATTATCTTTTAGAAGTTAATAATACCCCTATGCCAAGGTAGAATCTAGAAGAATAATCACTTGATAAAAGGTTAGAACTTCATTAAGTTTTATCATCATTCAAAATATCATAAAAATATATGATTAAGGTAAATTCCTTATCAAACTTAGGTCACATAGCCAATAATCCCATCGAGTGTCCTTTTAAAGATATGCTTTTATAGGTAGTGAATTGCAATGCCAATCTCATGATAACATCTTTTTTCTTTTTCCTTACACCTTTTAGGTAAATCATGTACCCCATATATCTTTAAATGTCATAATACTATGATTTTTTTCATATTCAGATACTTGCATCACCCTTTTTCATGCATAATGTAGTACCTTAGACTTGGTCATAAATAATGGCTTCATCAACATCTTTAGTGACCCATCCCAAATGGAAACCAAAGTAGCTAAGGCATTTGCCATCATGTTTTCTTTTTATGGTAATGACAAAATGTACACCTATAGAAGTTTTGAGTTAACACCTATGCATATTCCAAATATGGCATGAGCCATACTTTTTTTAATTCCTATTCATTAACCTAGAAAATCACTAACATGGAATCCCTAAACACTTCTATTTCCTTGACTCCTATTATGGCCAATGATTTTAATCCAATGACATATGCTTTATACTCTACTGGATTGTTTGTTACTCAAACTCAAGCTTCTTAACCATTGATAATATTTCCCCTTATAATAAAATAAGGATTACTTTGACACCTACCCCCCTTCTTATTCACTATTCTATCAAAATACATTTTCCATCCATGAGCCTTAACTGGCCCTAAATTCTCATAACAAATTTAACTCTTCTTTTATTATAGGTTGTTATGCTAAGTATTCTATGTTCACTTTAAACTTAATTACAACATATTTGACATTGAACTCGATGTGGAGAATCAACCACTTTGTTAGATTAGCTGCTAAAGATGGCTCTCATATAAATACTTTAACTAAATCTAACCTTAAGAATCATTAAAAATGATGTCATAGTTTTCTTACACCCTTAACCATAGATAGATCATTTTCTTGACATGATTGTACTTCTTTTCATAGGCTAAAAGTTCTTATTAATGTGGTAAATTGCATGCTCAATCTTTGAGTCATCTTCTTATTTTAACATTGCCCTATAAATTTATCTTCCACTATCAAGTATAAAATTAGAGTTCATTTTGACTTTTCATGGCTTTAATATTAAAGGGTTAGATAGAAAGATATTTGATCTTTTTAAAAGCTTTTTGGCACTATTCATTCCATTCTATATGTTTTCCTTTCATAGAAGTCTGAAGATAGGTTTGTCGATTAAGGTTAACCTCGCAAGAAATTGACTATTGCACTAGATGCATCCTAGAAATTCGTAAACCTTCTCCATCTATGGTGCTGACATCTCTTGATGGCTTTAACTATATCTAGGTCCATTTCAATACCTTTCTCGTTCACTACATGTCCTAGTAACTTGCCAAAGGTGACTTTGAATATAGTTTTTTAGGTTCAACCTTTGTTATATTATCTACTCTTTGCATGAATTTCTTCAAAGGTTGGACATAACCTTATTAGCTGTTAGACTTCACCATCATATCATTGATATAGACCTCTACCTCTATGTATATTAAGTCATGGATCAATGCATTCACCATTCTTTGATATATAACCTTGACATTCTTCAATCTAAATGGCATTTCCTAATAATAATAGGTTCCTTGTTTGATGATCAAGGCTCTTTTAACCTTGTTCATTATGGCCATGAGAATCTGGTTGTACCCTGAGAAACCATCCATGAATAAATATATAACAGATATTGTGGCATTTTATAGTTTAACTCCCTTAAAATCTTAGTGTTTTTTTAATTATATTTAGCATATAAAAGGACCTTATAAGTGGAAATTGTGTTTTGTAGGGACGAAGTGGGAGAAAAGAGCTTAAAAAGTGTGAAAGGAAGGTTACATGATCATACAAATCCTTACATGATCATGCATCAATTTAAGCCAAGCTTGGGGAAGGATGTGTCAAGTAACTACACAACCATGCAATGCTTTGCATGCCTATACATTCCATATATATAGTCGTGCACATGCCCATGCAAATTGACAGTAGTCGAAATGGATCTCATACCTACCTTGCACAACCATGCATGTATAAGAGTTAAAAAGGAATTGTACTTTTGCGGGATCATTCAAATCTTTGCATGGCTGTGCATCATTAAAGATGAGAAATTTTGACTTCCTAATTAACTTTAATTGCTTCCTCTTTCAATTCCACAAGGTTCCTATTTAGTATTAAGGTCAAGAACACCATTTAAAAGGGGTAAAGGAACACAAATTTCATCATCTAATAATCATCTAAGAAGCATTTAAAAGTCATAAAATTTAATTAAAGGAGAAGGCAAAACATCAACAAAGGCTTAAGAGTAATAAAAAGCTAAACGAGTAATCATTCAAGGGCTTAAATATTGAAAATCATGGCTTCCTCCATATGAAGTTTGATTACTTTCTTTTGACATTTTCAATTAATTCTTTTCTTAAGCTAGGGTGTTGATGGATATTGTTTAACTAATTATGGCTTTATAATCCAAGTCTTTTTGTTTTATTCATCCTTTGTGTTAGTAATCATTGTGAACCTATTATTATTGATGGATTAGCCATTGATCATATAAAGTTTTATGAATAAACTATCAAGAGATGCTTTTCATGAAATAGATCTTCATTGATTTCCATAATTTATTTTATGTTGAGAGACTTTAATAAATTATTGCTATCACTATGGTGTTGTTTTGTTTGACAATTGCATGATGTCTTACTATTGTGTTGAAAGGATTTTAGTTTAACATGTTGTTATATGTTAATTAATACTTGAGCGAGATTAATTAATCAGCTAAGTGACCAGATAGTAACACTAGATGAACAAACTGATTGGATGAAAGATTATAAACCATAAGAAGTTAACAAGTGAAGTTGAATCCCTATCCATCTACTCTTATTAATTGTTTTCTTATAACCAAATTTTTTTTATAATTAAAGTAGTTTTAATCTCTTTATTTTTTAGTTTAAACAATCTTTCACTTAAGGCTTCTAGATAATAAAACGAACATAAAGCTCAGTACTTATTGCATCAATCCCTATGGGAATGATATCTGTACTCTTGTACGTTCTATTACTTATTGACTTGTGCACTTACAATTTAAGAGTTTATATACTTCGTATTAACCCATAGATAAGTTTTTGGTACTATTATAGGGGATCAAAAAAATTAATATCTAGCAACTATTTTACATTAATCAAGAATTCTCTTTTATTTGTGTTTAATTTGTGTTTCTTATTCTTTATTTCAGGTACATAATTAGGACCTGCAATTAAAAGAATGATCATGAACTTATTCCTTTCAATCCTAAAATTGAATGTACCTTGAGCTAAAGAAGAAAAGAAAATTAAAGAAATCTAGAGATGGAAAACATAAAGAATAGACCTTTAAAGGATTTCATAACTTCCCCATTAGAAGGACTACAACCAGCCATCACAAAGCCAACTGTAAATGCTAGCAACTTCAAAATCAAGGTACCGTTCATTCAAATCTTAACCAACACTCTCCAATTCTATAGGCTTGCCAATGAAGATCCTAATGCTCATATTGCAAACTTCTTAGAGATTTGCAATACCTTTAGATAGAATGAGATGTCCGCGGATGCAATAAGGCTATGTTTTTTTTCACTTTCACATTAGAGACAAAGCTAAAGCATGGATAATCTCTTTGGAATTAGGAAGCATTACTACTCAGGATTAATTGTCTCAAGCTTTTCTTAATAAATACTTTCCTTTATCAAAGCTGGTGAGGCTTTAAAATAAAATCATAACTTTTGCCAACAAGATGGACAAATGCTTAATGAAGCTTAAGAAAATTTGAGGACCTATTAGGGAGATTCCTAAATCATTAAATTCCAAAGTGGTTGATTATATACACCTTATATAATGGATTGTTTAAGCACAACAAGATTAACATAAATGATGTTATTAGAGGATCTCTTTTAGACAAAACAACAAATGTAAAATATGAACTAATGGAGATAATGGCTAATAACAATTATCAAGTTGATGAGAAGAATGTATCAAAGAAAGTAGAAGAAATTCATAATAGGAATGCATTATAAGCATTGTAAGCTTAGGTAACTATACTTTATAAATAATTGAATTCTAAGAATTGTAATATGATTTCCTCTCCTTTGTTGTAGGTTGTATGCAATTTGTGTGGGAAGAATGGCTATAAAAGCATCGATTTCCAAATAGGAAATCCTTTTACACAAGAGCAAGCAAATTTTTACATGTCATTTCAATCGCCAAGCCAACAACCCTTATTCCAACACCTACAATCTAGGTTGGCGAAATCACTTAGAGTTTTTTGGTCTAATAATAATTATTTAAACTCTAAACTATAAAGCCCCCTAGTTTTAACCAATTGCCAAATTACCATTCTTAAGAGAAAAAGTTTGACCTCGAAAGACTCGTGGAAAAATTCATCATCAAAACTGATGTTATGTTAGATTATCAAGATGAGATGATAAGAAAATTGGATGCTGAGCTAAACATAGTCTTTAAAACCATTATTCTTCTATTTATAACCTTAAGATTCAAGTTGGACAAATAGTCGATGCCTTAAGCTCAAGGTTTCATGGCACCTTACCTAGTAGCTCCAAAGATAATCCCAAAAACATAGTAAAAGCTATCACCTTAAGGAGTGACAAGGAGATAAATTTATAGTTACGAGAAAAGAAGAATGAAGAAGGTAAAGAATAAGAAGTTCAAGAGCTCATAATGAGGACAAGCTAAAGGAGAAAGTCAAGCCTTATATGCCTACCATTATTTTCCCTTTAAGATTAAAGAATTATGTAATGGATAGATAGTTTGCAAAATTTTTAGAGATGCTTAAGAAGATTAAATTAACATACTTTTTATGGAGGCACTCTCTTAAATGCCAAAGTATACTAAGTTCATGAAGGGGTGCTTTTAAAGAAAAGGACAATAGAGGAATGTGAGTGAGTTACACTCATTGAAGAATGCATCGTGAGTTACACTTACTGAAGAATGCATTGTTATCCTCTTGAATAAATTACTTCTTAAGTTGAGGACCTCAAATGTTTTACTATTCTTTATAATATTAATTGTCTTTATTTTGATGAAGCCTTTTGTTATTTGGGATCTTGTATTAACTTAATGCCTTTTTCTTTATTTCTAAATTAGGCATTAGAGAGATGAGGGCAATAAGAAAATCTTTACAACTGACTAATCACTCCATTAGGTATCTAAAGGGGATTGTGGAAAATGTACTAATAAAGGTACATAAATTTATAATTCCTATGTATTTTGTTGTTTTAGATATGAAAAAGGATAACGAGATCCCCCCTCCTTTTGGGATGACCTTTCTTTTATATCGATGGTGCAGTTATAAATGTTCATTATGGGATGCTACCTTTATGAGTTGGTGACAAAGAAGTGATGTTTAATATATTTCAAACCATCAAGCAACCCATGGAGGAGGAAAGGTACCTAAGAGTGATGTGAATGTGCTCAAGAATTTTTCCATAAAAAAGAAGGAAATCTATAAATTGAAAAAATTACCATGGTAAGAGTTAAAAGATACTTTATAGAAAACCCATATTATGTAGGTACCATACTCTTGAAATTCATAGTAATCCTTCTTTTACACTCGTTGAACTCTTTGAATATGAAAAATACCAAGAGATACCTCCTCATTTTATTTTAAAGTCTCCTTAATTAAAGCTTTAACCTTTGCCTTTTCATTTTAGATATACATGTTTAGGGGAAGATAACACTTTGCTTACCATAATCTTTAATGATTGATAAAAAATAAGAGAAGTTTTTAAGAGTATTGAGGCATAAAATTATGTCTTTAAGATGAACCATAGTGGATATTAAAGGAACTAGCCCTATACATTACATGTATAAAGTTTTAGTAGAGGACAATCATAAACCTACCATAGAGCACTAAAGAAGACTTAATCCTAACATGAAAGTAGTAGTAAGGAAAAAGGTAATTAAACTTATAAATATGTGATAATACACCCTATCTCAGATAACCTATGGATTAGTCTAGTCTAAGTAGAGCATACAAAAGGGAGGGGGGAAGAGGGGTATGATTATGATATAAAATGAGAACAATGAACTTATTCCTATTAAGACTATGATGGGTTAGAGAGTGTGCATAAATTATAAAAAACTAAATGTTACAACTCATAAAGACCATTTTCCTTTAACTCTCATTGATCAAATGTTAGAAAGATTTATAGAACACGAATATTATTACTTTCTAGATAGATACTTGAGCTATTATCAAATTCAAATTACCTTGAAAGATCAAAGGAAGATCACCTTAGTACCTTTGCTTATTGTCATATGCCTTTCGAATTATGTCATGCACCAACCATTTTCCAATGATGCACGATGTCTATATTCTCTAAGATAGTGGAGAAGAGTATGGAAATTCTTATGGATGATTTTTCTATTTTTGGTGATTATTTTGATGATTGCTTGGCTAATCTTATGTGGGTCTTAAAGAGATGTGAGGAAACAAATCTAATGCTTAACTGGGAAAAATGTCACTTCATGGCTTGTGAAGGAATTGTGCTTGGACATAAGATTTCAAATGAAGGAACTAAAGTAGATAGAACAAAGATTGAAGTGATAAAAAAAAAATGCCTCCTCCTACATTAATCACGGGCACTTGAAGTTTTCTTAAACATGCCAATTTCTATAAGCATTTTATTAAAGATTTTTCTAAAATTTATAAACCACTTTACAATCTATTAACTAAATATGCTTCTTTTAATTTCATTAATGAATGTTTGAATGCTTTTAATAGGTTAAAGAAGGAGCTAACATCAACCTCAATAATGATAAAGCCAAATTGGTCCTTACCATTTGAGTTAATGTGCGATGCTAGCAATTATGCTATTAGAGTGACTCTAGGACAACATAAGGATAAAAAGCTCTACATGATTTTCTATGTTAGTCAGACCTTAAATTATGCATAACTCAATTATGAAACAACATAAAAAGAACTTTTGGCTATAATTTTTTGCTTTTGATAAGTTTTATATAACTATTAGATTTTAGCCCTTAGGATGCAAGCTTGTTGATGAGAAATAATAAGAATCCCCTAAGAACATGAGGAAACATTGCAAAAAGAAGTGGCAAGAGCTTGGAAGATACCTTGAATTAAGCCTAAATCAAACCCACCATCTAAGCCAAACTTAGTTTAAAGACTTAAAGAACAACCTCCTGTTAGTTATACAACCAATTCACTTGGTTGTATAGCCAACCACTTAGTTGTACAACCAAGTACAAAAATGTAATAGAGGGAAGCTTATAGAACAGTTGACCTTTGACTCTTAATTAGTTGTACAACCAACCACAAGGCTATATAGCTAATTCTTTAGTTGTATAAACAACTTGAAAACCCTACCCTCTAGAAGATTCTTTGATCCTAATTATTAGAGGTTGAGGATTAAGTGCAAACCAAGCCATTTCATTCAGGTGGACCCTCCTCACATTTATAAATAACTCCCCCATTGAGAGAGAGAGGGTCCTATTTTTTCCTTAACTAAACTTTATAAAAATTAGCTATGTATCACAAAAAAAAAAAAAAAAAAAACCTCACCAAGCACAAAAATCCCAAACCCCAAACATAAACACCTAAAGATTCAAGGTAAAAACCAAGACCTTAAAACTCATTTGCATTGTTTCCCTTGCATATTAGAGGATATTTCACCATAAAAGTGCCTTTAAGTGCAAGGCACATCAAAAGGGTATCTAGGACTTAAAACTCCCTTTCTCTTTTCTTCTCTTTTATTCTATTTTATTTTCCATCAAATTACAATCATACTAGTCTATTCATACGATTGAGTTGGCTATATAGACCACTAATAACATCAAGAAAAGGGTTTGATTTCATGATTCTAATGCCTTAAACATTTGTTTCTCCATGTTGTACCTTCTTTTTCTTCTCCATGTTTGGTGGTATATTGTTAGGGATATGGTCAGGAGAGGAATTCTATTCCTAATGACTTTTTAGTCTTATTATGTTAATGTATGTTTGTGTTGGTTATTTTTATGAATTCTAATCTACATCACCATGGAGACTCGAGTAGCTAGCTCTCTAGCTTGTACATTCCCTCCACCTTCATTTTAGGTGATTTTTAAATGAACTAAAGGAAGGAACTCATCATTCTATGATCCTTATTTTTATTCTTTTTCATGCTTAGTGGATTGTGTATACTTATGGCCTCATGAGAATCTCTTTTTCATCACTTTAGTATCCTAGCTTTATTAATAGCCAAAGGTATTTATAGGATATTCCAATTCATTTAGAGCATTGGTGAAAGGATTTAACGTTTCTATAACTCCAAGTTGGTGACTCTAGTCCTTGCTTAAGGCCACCTTTCTTATCTTCCATATATATCTCTATGTCTTTCATGCATCATCCTTTCATGTTTCACTTGTTATTTTCACTTATATGTGTTTATATTTGATTTTCCATATTGCTTAGATTGTTGGTACATAGGTATTGGACATAGAAATATGCCTAGGTTCCTTTAACTTAGAGTTGGATGTTTTATGACCAAATGGATTTGATAGGAGGTAGTTGTATGGTTGATGGCTATAAGAAGTAGGGTGGTTTAAGTTTTTTTTTTTTTTAATATGAGCTTTGTACTAACATGCATTTTCTTTTGATCGGTTTATATGTGTTTATCTTGTGCATTATTCATATATTGATAGTAATTCATGTTAACCCCATTTAACATCTTATTTCTACCCTCTCCTCATGTGGATGATTGCAATACATTAATGCAGTGATTAATTTAAGATGCATTAGATGAATATTTTAGGACTGTTAATTAGACTAATTAATAACATGGATAATATTGTAAATGTGAACCAATGTACTTAAAGGCTGAATCCCTAAATTCAGGTGGTTTGAGGGTGGCTAACCTATTCGCCACATCATACCCACCCATTACAAAACCCGATCAATGATGTGTCGAAGATGGATTAGTCTTTCGAATTGACTTATTAGGCTTATAATTTTTTCTTGCTCATAATTTTGTCTTGAGTAAAGTCAGGCGACAACTATATTTCAATTAAGGGTGATGCCACAGTATTGCCTCTTCTTGGTCCTCCATTGACCATTTGATCAATTAGTAAGGGCTTAAAAATTATAAGACATCGTAAAGAATTTCCCAATGATCATAACTATATGCTTGTTAGCACTAGATTTTAGGTCTTAAGATGTAAGCCTAACGATGAAAATCATTGAACCAATTCTCTAAAATGTAAAAGGAATCATTAAAGGAAGAGATTAGAAGCCCTGGGATACCTTAGAAAAGCCCAAAACTAAAACCCAGACCAAACCCAAGACTAAGCCCAAAACTAAACCCAAGACTAAGCCCAAAACCAACCTTGATAGGTTGTACAACCTATCAAACAGGGTGGTACAACCCCTAAACTAGGGCTGTACAACCCATCTTAAAATCCTAAACCTGAAAACCTTGTGGAAATGGTCCCTCCATAAACCTTAGGGTTGTATAACCCTAGTAGGGGGATGTATAACTCATTCTTAGTTGTACAACTCACATGCAAACTCTAATTCTAGGAGATTGGGGTTGGCTACCTAAAAACATGTTAAACATCACTTTCCTAATGAGATGAGCAAGAAAAATAAGTCTTATGATTGGCTAATATGAGCATTTGACCATCATAGGAGAATCTAACAAAAATCTATTCTTAAGTTGCATACAAGCATAAAAAACTAACAAAGAAATCATAATCCAAAAAGGAGAAGATGAATTCGGCTAAGAGGAGAATCCTTAAGAGAAAAGAAAAACATTGCCAATTAAACATAATCTTGGAAGGTCTTTGACTTGTGCGTTTTATCTCCTTAAGAATACGTTTAGAGCTTTTATTCTTGACTTTGGCCTAATGTTGTTGGGTCTTAGGCTTCCTCAAGTGTTGGCATCCATCGAATCAATTTAAGTGCACTATTTAAAGAGTCTAAATTCCAAGCATCTTTTATTTAGGTTTACACATCCTTTTTTTTTCTTAGGCTAATTGGGCTTGTTTGCATCACAATGTTTAGCATATGCTCTAAGACAACAAACTCATGCTTAGATAAATTACAAGTACAATATCATAACCCCCTTTTTTTAGTTAACTTAATTTTTTTCGTACACATATCTTCCAATCAAATATGAGAAATTAACAAATTTTATCATGTTTTAGAAGAATACAAAATTCAAAGAAATAACTTTACTTTTTTAATCCTAACATTACATTTCTAAAGACCTATTGGTAAAAAAAATCCAAACCTTTACGTATTTTGATAATTATATCCAATTATTTTAATTTTGATAAATTTAGCAAATTCTATAAAGTTCTTGACAATTATGACTAATTTGGAATTTTAACCAAAATTAAATGACATATCTCATGATGTGTCATCTACATGAAATTGAATTTTAAGAAGGATGTGCTCAATGGATCCCATTTGTCTTAAAATTCAATCTTACATACATGACATGTCATGAGCTATATCATTTAATTTTTACCAAAATCTCAAATTGGTCATAATTATAAAAAATTTTACAAAATTGGCTAATTAAAATGTACAAGGGTTTGAATTTTTTTTTTTTTTATCAAATAGGCCTTTTTTAAATCCTATAACCACTAAAATTTTAAAATTATGCAACTATGTTCAAGATCTTTTATTGGGTTCTCCTTTTTAGAAGATGGTTTACTGATCTCATTACTTCTTCTATTGAAATGGACTCCATTTATTCTTTTTCATTAAGTGAGAGATTTTGGCTTCTTTTAAAACCCTAAATTAGCATAAAATAGAGAAAGATGACTTGTTATTTTTGTGTTTTACTTTATTCAATGCAATGGAGTTGGAGATTGTTAGAGATATCGGTTGAGGAGGAATACTTATTCAATAAAGAGAGAGAATATCAACGGATTGAAAAGTTGAGAGCATTATGTATTTGCACGATCTTTTGTAATAAAAAGTATTTATAATATTATCACATTAGTATAAAATAAATTATTTAAAAAAATATTTTTTGAATAATGTATTTTTTAATATTTGGAAGGGAATATACAAATTAAAATTTAAAGAAAAATATTTTATATTTATATTATTTATTATTTAATATAAAAATATATTAAAAATGAAAATTTTTGTGAATCTTACTTATCTTCTGCAATAATATTAAGGCCGATGATAAGTGATAGTATTATAGTTAAAAATGATGAGTTATAATAAATAAATATATTTATATAATTTAATTTTAATTAAATATATTTATCAAAATTCGAAATTGACTTTCTAAGTTTAAAATGAAATGCCATTTTTTTAAAAAATAACTTTTCTTCCTTTAAATCAGAAAAATATTTTTCATTTGATCGCTGGCACCACTAACTCAACGATCCAAATACCCAACTCTACTCGTCTTTCACTCATCCACAAAAATGTTTAGAATCCTCTCTCTCCGGCGGTCCCTCCAATCTCTCCACCACCACTCTAATCCTCTCACTGCCGCGGTCACCACAGCCACATTAACAAACCCATTTAACCTATTACGCGCATTCTCATCATCCACGCAGTCTTCTTCTTCAGATGCTGGGCTCCGCAAGTACCTGGGCTACACAGCACTACTCCTCTTCTGCGGAGCGGCCACCTACTACTCATTCCCATTCCCAGATAACGCAAAGCAGAAGAAAACCCAAATCTTTCGATACGCTCCCTTACTAGAGGACCTCCACACTGTCTCCAACTGGAGCGGGACCCACGAGGTACAGACCAGAGCATTCCACCAGCCGGAAAATCTCCAACAACTAGAGGATTTAGTGAAGGAGTCTAATGAGAACCGGGCCAAGATCCGCCCCGTGGGGTCCGGGCTGTCCCCGAATGGGATCGGGCTGGCCCGTACTGGGATGGTGAACTTGGCCTTGATGGATAAGGTGTTAGCGGTGGATAAGGAGAAGAAGAGGGTTACCGTTGAAGCTGGGATTAGGGTTCAGGAATTGGTTGATGAGATTAAAGAGTATGGCATTACTCTGCAGAATTTTGCATCTATTAGAGAACAGCAGATTGGTGGCATTATTCAGGTTTTGCTTTTGTGTATCATCAAAATTACTATTATTGATAGTAACCTTAATGAGAAAAAAAACTCAAATTTCCCTCAAAAAAAATAATATAAGTAATATTTGGTCATTTTTTCACACTTTCGATTTCAATTGGAGAACATGTACAATAACCTTTCTATTATATTAGCTTGTTAATATTATCATTATTCAGGTTTTGCTTTTGTTGATATATATATATATATATATATATATATATATATATATATATATATAACTTTAATCAACACATAACTTTAATCAACACAAAAACTCAAATTTCCCTCAAAAATAATAACAAAAAAAATATTTGGGCATTTTCACTCTTTCAATTTCAATTAGAAAACATATCCAATAACCTTTCTATTATATTAGCTAGTTAATATTTTTAATATATCATTACTAGCTTGGATAGACTGTACAATAATTTGCTAATGACTAGGAATTGAGTGGATCCCATATTTATAGGAATTGGGTGGATCTCACATTGGATTGTAGAGGATCATGATGCTTTAAATTATTGTGTTGTATTGCAATGGATATAGGCTTCTTGATCCGAAACTGTTGGTTGGTTTGTTTTTTGCTTTTGCATGAGAAGCTCACCTACAAGCTACTGACATTTGTATTCTGACTGTGAGTAGTCTGATGCATATATGTGATGCCCACTTGTAGCTTAGGCCATCACACTGGAGTTTCTGTTTATATAACATCTGGCAGTAGAAAGGTCTGAAAATTATTGATTATTTGAGAAATGATAGCTTTAAGTAGCACATAATCACAGTTTTGATGGCATGGATTGTGATTAGTTGTGCAGAGTCCATCATTGGCATAGTGCTAGGAAGAAGCTATATGGTTAATGAGTTTATCTTTTCATTGAGATATGAATTTTTTTCTCTCCTCGAAATCTGAGATTTAAACCTCATGAGTGATGGCATTAAATGAAAAAAAATGATTGTATCGCCCTAAGATTTTGAGGAATGAATCAGTTCAAGGTATGCTTTTCTGCTTATTAGTTTTGAATTTTAAATATTTGTTTATTGGCTTCTCTTTAGGTTGGCGCACATGGTACTGGTGCAAGATTGCCACCTATTGATGAGCAGGTCATCAGTATGAAACTAGTTACTCCTATGAGAGGAACTATAGAGATTTCAAAGGAGAAAGATCCTGAGCTATTTTATCTAGCTCGCTGTGGTCTTGGGGGCCTTGGAGTGGTTGCTGAAGTCACCTTACAATGTGTTGAGAGGCAAGAGCTTGTGGAGCATACATATGTCTCAAACATGAAAGAGATCATGAAAAACCACAGGTAATTCTTTCCTTATTTTATTGGGTGAAATGGATGGTTGAACTTGAAAATATGCATCTAGATCTAAGTAAGTATATGTTTGAAATGTTGCAGATTTTAAGTTGCTCCAAAGATAAAATTTGGTAGAAAAATGCTAAGATGCATTTAGAATCTTAATTTTATAGGATGATCTATCAGATTGTAAAAGAATTTATAGTTAGGAACTTGGGGAATCTTCCAACTCTAGTATCTGATTGCATGAGCATCCTTCTAAGTAAAGTTTACCTGGTGATGAGTTGTACTCTACCTTTATCTGTCATGTTGTTGCAATGCATTATTTCAAATATTTCTGGGGTGAGACTGATACAAGCTCCCCCCTCTCTCCTCTCTCACACATACACCTAGCCATTCATTCTCTCTCTCTCTCTCATCTCTCATACACACATGCACACACGTATACACACATATTGCATAGTTGAAAACAAAATATTTAATGAATGGCATTCTATTTCTTTTTCTACAGTTAAGCCATATGATTTTTTTCTTTTTCAGGAAATTGTTATCAGAGAATAGGCATGTGAAATACTTACATATCCCATATACCGACTGTATTGTTGTCGTGACTTGCAACCCTGTTTCAAGATGGAAGGGTCCACCCAAATTCAAACCCAAATATAGTAAAGATGAAGCTATACAACATGTTCATGACCTTTATAAGGATTCACTAAAAAAATACAGGTACAGTTATTGTTAGTTTCTTTTCGTAGCTTCTTGTATATTTTTAAACTCGTTTACACAAGTGTTAATCGGGAATGAGAGTCGATCTAACGGATGATAATGGTGCACTTTAACTGTATATCACTTTACAAAACACATAAGATGTATGTCTGATATGCTAACTATGGACGAATAGGAACAGTAATGCTATTTCTGCTGGGCTTGTATGAGAGTGTCTGATACGAATGAGGTTGATTTCTAGATCCTGATTCGTATGTAGCACAAGTCCAAAGCTTTAATTCAAAGATCAAATAAGATAAACTCTCAAATCCCAATTAGACCTCTAGAAAACTTGTTTATAGCAACCTGAATTATAAAGATTCAAGAGGTGTTAATCTCAACCTTAAATTAACTAAGTAATTTAAGACCTAGATTAAACGAGTTTGTGAAATTATTAAGAACTCACTTAACAAGCTCACCAAGTCCTATAAAGAACTCAAGAAGAGAATTAACTCTCACAAA